>VDFB02155150.1:57091-129789 GCA_007258455.2 Sequoia sempervirens | reverse complement strand
AAGTCAAAATCTTCGAAATCCGGTGTAAACCACCTCGATCAGCGTTCTTCAAGCTATCTGCTGGTGAAATTTCAAGTCAATCGGAGCACTTACTATTTATAGTAAGTCAATTTGGAAACTGGCTAAAAATAGTAAATCAAGTGCATGCGTCAGTGTCAGCCAACAGGTCACGTGGTGAGGAGCGCCTCATTCAAATTTCATTCAAATCGGAGCTGTGGAGGTACCAGAAACGAGAGGTTACTATAAATAGCAAAACACGTCTCAAAATGTGCTATTTTTAGTAAGTCAGCTCAAAATGGCAGTGTTGACAGGATACCAGGTCATGAAGGTCCAGTGGTCAAAATTTCAGGGCAATCTGAGCTTTCGAAGTTTGAGAATCAGAGGATTTACTATAAATAGCAGAGGCATGAACGCTAGCAGAAGAAGGTAGAAATGTCTAAGTCTGGAACTTCATCCAGAAGACATGGCAAAATGCGCCAGCTAGTGAGGAGGCATAAATTTTTTTTTAAGTATGAGGTATATCCTTCACACAGGGCAAAATGCGCCCAAGATGCAAAAAGTCCAAGAAAAGTCAAAGAGGTTCATCCTTCAACCATGCTAAAATGCACCCACTTTGAAAGAGTTATAGCAAAAAATTTCTAAGTGTTGGAAGCATCCTCCATCACCCTTCATTTGCGCCCATCCTCCATCAAGTGGGAAATGCGCCCAACAGCAAGCTGGTCAAAGGAAGTCAAAAGTTTTTGTCCTCCTCTATGCCTCAAATGCGCCCAAATGTATGCATGTGAGGACAAAGGAACGGAAGGTGAAGAGTCACCCAGGGGGCGTTGTAAGGAGTTTATCCACTAGCCATGTCTAAATGCGCCCAAAGAAGGAATAAGTCAATAAGTCAACATGTTTTGTCCTCCTCCACATCAAAAATGCGCTCAAGATGGAAGAAGACCAGCTAGGCGTGGCAAGTTCATCCTTCACTACATAGGAAATGCGCCTAAGTTAGAAGCTGGTCAACATTCTCCTCTCTCCTTTGAATGCGCCCAAATAAGGGCAAGTAAAGACAAAACAAGGTGGGGAATATTCCAAAGGAGGTGGCGTTGCAAACTTTCATCCTCCTAGACATGTAAAATGCGCCCAGCAAGCAGAAAGGTCAAAGGGTCAACAAGTTTCGTCCTCCTACATGGGCAAAATGCGCCCAAAAGCTGCCATGTGAAGACAAAATACCAAGGGCGTTGGAAAATGTTTCATCCCTCAGTATATGCAAAATGCGCCCATCCTCCTCACCCCTCCAAATGCACCCAAGTTTATGTGGTAAAAGGTAAGTGAATGGAGTGAAAGAAGGTGAATAAAGTAAAAAAATGCTTCATGGCGTGGTGAATACAAAGTTAATGCTAGGCGTTGGGGACTTAATAGAAGATATTGCTAGGCATGGCGTGGAAATTTAAGTGTCTTTCAAGGGAGGATAATATGCTAGGCGTGGTTTCAAATTTCTATAAGTGGTGTGCGCCCAAGGTTAGAGGTGTTAGAAAATTTTCTAAGGCGCATGAGGTGATGAAACAAAATGCTAGGCGCTTTTATTTTATTTTATTTTTCTCCAAGTGCTACTTGCGCCTGAGGTGCTATGTGTTAAAGGTGTTGAAGAGTTTTGCCTAGGCGTTGAAAATTTTATGGAGAATAAAATACAAAGGATGCATAATGCATGCCTGGGCGTTGAAATTGCCAGATGAAGAGTAAAGAAAAATTTTCTAAGTAAGTTGACGAAATTAAATTTTCTCTCGCAGGCAAGGTGGTTGAGTTGGATATAAAATTTCTTGGGACAAAATTTTCGAAGTGATTCAAATTTTCTAAGGCACAAAATATTTTCTCCCTTAGAAAAATGCTTAAGTCTGGAGAGGTGATAGAATTTTTCTTGAAGCACAGATGAGTCCCCTGAGGTAAAGTCAGCTTCACGAGATTATTACAAATTTTCCAAGTCAAAGCAAAATTCTCAGAGAAGATCGAAGAACGAATTTAAATTTCACAGGGAAATAATTTTCTAAGGTTCAAAATTCAAGAAAATTAAATGAACCCGTTCGTTGGGCACCCATGGGTTCGATGCGTTCTGGAGAAAATTTTCTTCTGGGTATCGAAGATTATCGATGAGGAGTTGATTCTAAGGCCTTCCACAGCTTGTCGAGGATTCTGGGATTAAGATTTTAAGTGGGCACCAGGTTGATGAGTTTTCCTAAGGGAAATTTGAAAATTTTCTAAGGCAAAAATGAAGAAAATGTGTTTTCAAGGTAAGATCCTCCAGACGATGAATTTGAAAGGAACTGCCTAGGTGAATTTGCTTAAATCCTTCATGAAGACAGTTTACTCAAGCCAGAAATGAATAAAATCGAGGTTATCAGAGCTCTAGCAGGTGGAATGAAAATTTGTCTAAGGCATGAACTTGAACACAAAGTTGGCAATGAACACTTGGAGATCAAGGCATGAAAATCAGGTGAGTAAGTTGAATTTATGAAATGATCTAATACTCTTCTCCTCGCTTGTTTTGCAGGAGAAATGTTGAGGCCAAGAGCGCGATAACGTGAAGTGATGAAGCAGGATGATGTTACCACCTTCGAAGGAAGATAAAATTACAAGTTTCAATCTCGAAGAAAAGGTTACAAGAAATTTGCTAAGTGTTAGCTCAGATGACCCTCAAGTGGAAGAAATCAAAGAACAACGCCAAGAAAGAAGATCGAGAGCAGTGTGAACGCGTCTACAAATGGAATCTTCTAGAAGGATGATGGTGGACATTATGGCGCATTTATTACCCCACTCTCCTTTGTGGCGGTTTTTAGGGCAATATTGTTTAGGGCTGAGGTGGCACGATTCTGGCCACTCTATCGATTGTAACCCTAGCCGCCTTTTGGGACTTCATAGCTATAAAAGGAGTCCCCCCTCTGTAATCTAATTATAGAGCATGCTAGAATCAGAGTATACATTGAGAGAGCATTAGAGCTAGATAGTGTAGCATTGTAGACATTTTGCATCATTTGAGAAGAAAGAAAGTTTCCTTTGAAAACTTTTGAATAGACTGCTGAAACACATTTTATGATAATAGATCTTTTTCTATTGATGATGGGAATTCCGTCGGTCATGAAATGCTAGCAAGGCTTCTTTCTTCCTTCTCGTGATCCAAGTAGATTAAATTCATGCAAGTAGCTTACATTTTGGTGTGTGATGTTTTATTGAGATAGCTTCGCTTTTATTCCATACCACTACGCTTGTTGATGATAAGTTCGCCTTTGTGGTCAATCGACATTATCTTGAGCTAACTCGGGTTGTGATTTATATGCTTATATGCCGCTCGATGGTGCGGCGTTAAATTATAACTTGAACATCTTCGCTGTTTCTGAAGATTGCAATCGATTTTTACCGAGGTCAGTCCGACGGAGGCTAGGTGAAATCCGTTGAAGTCTATTGAAACAAAAGCTCCAACTTGCATTTAGAATAGAACATAAACTTCTAGGCCCTACACTCTTTTAAATCTCGGGCCATTTCCTGCTAGAATTAGGAAACTTTGTGCTTACCCCGCCAAATCCATTTGAATCAATAATCAAAGCCTCCTATTCATCGGGTTTGTTGTTAGTCACGAATAATGTAAGTCCCCTTGACATACCAAAGAATATCACATCGATCCAACCGAGCCCATTCGCACTCAAGGAACCTTGGAGTTGAAAGCATGATCTTACTCGCAATCTTAGCATGCTGAATACTTTGTTCAAGAGAGGATAGAGCGTCCGTTGGGAGACTTTATTCTGTGTTGGTGCGGTCTCAAAAACCACGTCAACACTTCTCAAATTAGACTAGCAGATTGAGCTCAACAAATGAAGATTTTTGATGAAATTTCCAATTTTGAAGTTGCTGATACAGTGACAGCTGAAGGTGGTTTTTGCATACAGCTTTTGGAGTGAATTTAATTTGCTTGTGGGTACTTTTCCAATTCATTCCTACACCCAAGGCGACCATCTTTGGAGAGTTTCAAATTTTAATTTTGAGTTTTTGATTTTTACTTGCAAAATCGCCCTAGCTCAAGGCCGTACCATTCTGGACGTTGAGATTTGTGCAAAGGAAATTAAATGCTGAGTTTTTATTGCTGTTTCTTCATCAGAACTTGGGCGCCTATCTTCCAATAGCACATTGGTCTTCGTTTCACGTAAATCGGAGGTAATTTGATGAAGTTATGAACATTTTATGATGTTACAGTTTGGTGATCAGAATTCCTGAAACTCTGTTTTTATATCAGATTCATATGATTTCAGTTTTGGTCTTTATTCTATCATTGGAAGAGTAAAGGAACATTATTAGTATTCATTCTTCTCTTCTTGACTTATTTCTTTATCATTGTAATACTCGTATTTGCAGTCTTTTGAATTGTAAGGTTGAGATTTAGTAGTACTAATCCAACCAATGTTATTGCTGCAACTACTTGTTTAATTTCTTATTAATTACCCCTGGATGGTTTACTGCCAGTGTGGAGAACGAACTTGTTATCTCTTTGTACCCACTCTTAAGTGGTGAATCCGCACTCTTCAGTGGATGCCCGCCACAGCGGATGAATTAGATAGTTGTATTTTTCCATGGTTGGTTATCCGCCTGTTGTTTCAGTTTTTAATTAATAACTCCGTCATATGTTAGCACCTCGCCCTCAGTGGGATCTTGAGTGCACATTCTTGACGTTGAGTTTGTTTCATTTCAAGTACTTCTCTTTAGTTTCTTCGCCATATGACAACACCTATCCTTCCTTGGGATTGAGTGTGCATTCTTGGCATTGAGTTCTTTCAAGCTTGGATTTCAGTTTTAGATGCTAACGCTATTTCGATTGGCGAAGTGTTGATTGTGTGTGAAAATCTATTGAAAAAATTGGTTAGCATATTTCAGTGGTATCAGAGCAGAAGATCTTGCCATCCTGTGAGAAAGACAGATTCATTTGTCAGATGAGTGAAAGAGAAATTAGATTCTTCACCAGAGGTTAGCCTAGAGTTCAGTTTCAGTGGCCTGAGGTTGATGCTTTTTTAGTGGTTTTGAGGAACCGTGAAACTCATTATGCTCCAGCTGTAGTGCTTGTAAAGAAGAAAGATAATTCTTTGCGTGTATGTTTTGATTATCATGCATAGAATTGACATTTATTAAACCCGTGGGCAGTTTGAGTTCAATTTTGAAGTTGGTAGTTAGGCATGGCTAATGAAGAAGAGATGAAGTTGGCAGAGACTCTCTATATGGTTGGAAAAAGACTTGACAAAGAATTTCAGTCAAGGAAAAATGAAGAGAATATTCTTCATTTGTTAGAACAATGTTTGAGACAAGTAAAACAATCATCATCTGAGGAGATGCATGTTAGTCGTATATCTTTACTTTGTTGTCGGCCGTAGTCGGCCGTGGTCGTAGTCAGCCAATTGTTAATAAAACTATAGATTAGTAAAGAATAATAATGTCATGTACTTTCGGGAAATCATGTTTGGATTAATGTGAATGTTAATGTTGTTACGAAGCGTCGTGTCGGTTGGTTATCTAACCACCGCCGAACGTTATATGTAGCCTGTTGGATAGTCGGGAGATGGTGACGAGTGATATGTAATGAGTTATGTGCCGATAGTTATATTGTCAAGCAATGCTGATACTCTTTTGTACATGATATTTCTGATGATGAATAGAGTTTCTGGTGTTCAAATATGATATCTTTCAGTTTATTGTTTTATCCTATGTTCTGCACATAATCAGTTTGCCAGTAGTACGTAAGATTTGAATCCCATTCCGTAGGAAAACATTTGGCGCCGTTGCCTGAACGGACTAGGGCATCATTTGCCATGGCAGCGTAATGGGTCAACCAGCGGAAGAACCTGTAAATGCTAATGAGGAACGGGAAGACTCATTGACAGAAGATCTGGTAAATTTGTGGAAAATATCGCTATGTGATCACGTGCGTAGGGAATCCCTCATTCGGGAGATCCCTGAGGAAGTCATCTGGGATCGGCTGGAAGTGAACGACGAGGTGAACCACCTCCTGAATCGCATGCCCAGGTTACTGGCCCGCCATTTCATTATCCTGCAAGACTTGCGAGAAGAAGAAGATCGCGAGCGCCGACGGCAGCAAATCGTACAACGTTGTGAAGACAGAACCAAACGTGAGGAGGAAGAACGAGATACTAGCCGACGCCCTACTTCCGGCAACCAGCAATGATCGCTTGAACAACTAATAAATGCCCGTACAGCTGAATAAGGACAAGAATAGAGTACTTGACGGGTACGAGACTTCGGAAGAGCAAGTTCGGCGATCACTCAGGCTGCAAGAGCAAGAAAATCGGCGAAGACGACTAAGGCAAGTCGGTAAGGAATTAGATAAGGACTTAATTGAAATAAATCAGAACATAAAAAGAACATATGAAAATCTGTCAAGAATAGACACATCTATTGAACGAGCACACCACAGTCTGATAGAAGGAAGGGACGAAGACCCCTTCAGCACTCCACACGCAGGAAAATATAACCTCTATAAAGATGATTTGACTAGTAGCATCAGACGATTTCGAGAGTTGTCCCTCTCGGACGATGACGACGAGTTAAGGAGGGGAAGACCAGAGCTTAAGACCCCAGGGCAGAGAGAGCATCGAAGAGATCTTGAGGAGACCCACGGTGTTGAGGACGCTGACGGAGGACGTGGGAGTGACTCGTACGTGGCCAAGAGTGCAAGTGACGCACAGGGACGTAGCGAGGAATCCACTAGTCCAATCGGGTTCAAAACACAAGGAGGTCAACCAGTAAAGATGGCTCATCCGGATCGGCAAAAGTTGCCGAAATTCATGGGGAATGGCTCTGAGGATCCCGTACGGCATTGCAAGACATGTGAGACAATCTGGATAGCCAACGGGCAGGATGACCCCAACCAGTGGCTGAAGGCATTTCCAGCGACACTCAGAGACAGTGCCATTGATTGGTACTCGGAATTGGACCAAGCACAGAGAGCTACATGGAGGTTATTGAAAAAAGCTTTCCAGGAGGAGTTCAAACTTCTTCGAGATGACAGCGAGATCGTTGCGGAGATATACAATACCAAGCAAGGAAAGCACGAGAATGTGCGGACCTATAACCGAAGACTCAAAGACTTGCTGGGGAAATTGGAGGCACAGCCGGCTGACGGGTTGAAGAAAAGATGGTTCATCGAGGGCTTGCTTTCGCCATTAAGAAAGAAAATGAAAGTTGTACCTCCTTCGTCGTATGCTGAAGCATACAATCGGGCAATGGACATAGAAAGTGAAAATAAAACATCCTCCCGAGGGAAAAAGAAGACAGACGACGAGGAGAGTACGGACGACACGACGGTGAATCCAAGACTGTACAAGCACTCAGGAAGGATATGATGCGAATGATGAAAGAATTGAAGGCCGACAAGGAGAGTACGAGAGAAGCCAGAGAACTGTGGTGTACGGATTGCAATGGGGAAGGTCACACGAAGGCGAACTGTCCCAAGAACTTATTCTGCAATATCTGCCAAGTGATGGGACATTCCGTCAAGGAATGCCCATACAACTTAAAAGCCAGAAGTGCACAAGTACTCTTCGCGCAGGGAGAACCGTCGACACCGCCGAACACACCACCAAAGCCCCAGTACAATAGCAATGCATCCCCTGGAGGTTACAGAAGCAATAGAAGTCCGAGAAACATGATACAGTACGATGCAAAAGGAAGGCCTATGATCCAATGCAGGAAGTGCAACGAATGGGGCCACTTCGCCAGGGACTGCCAGAACGGTCAAGGTTCGGGAGGGAGATTGTGTAAGTGGTGTGGACCAGGCGATCATGAAGATAACGAATGCCCGAAGCAAAAGGGTATCCATATGCTGGAAGTAGAAGAACAAGAGGTACTGGCGATCACCAGAGCACAAGCAAAAAAAGCCACTTACCCAGATCCATGTACGGAGAAACAAAGGATGAAGGAAGCAAAAACCGAAGTGGAACTGGCGATGGCGAAGGAAAACAAAGTACCTCTGGAGAAGCCAGGAACCTCTCGGCGGTCGGAGGCGGAAACCAACATCATACGGCAGGTACTGCAGACCACCATACCGATCAAAGTAACTGACCTTCTCCAGACTATGCCGCAGTTGGGACTGGCGATCACAAACGTCGTCAAGGATGGCAACCAACCGCGATTGGAGGAACGAAGGAAAGAATTGATACCAGAACCGCCACCGTACGGTGAACAAATAATCGACCCGGTATTGCTCACAGCGAACATCGGGAAGATGCCAGCGGTCGTGCATATGGAAATCAGAGGGAATATCTTGACAAATACTATCGTCGATGGAGGATCGGGAGTCAACGTACTACCTGAAGACACATGGAAGAGTCTCGGGAAGCCTACACTTTTGCCACCGACATTCCAACTGGTGGGCGCTGATCAACATGGTATCAAGCCGTTGGGAACACTGATGGCGCAGAAGGTGACGATCGACACACAACAGTTTTTGCTAAATTTTGTTGTCATCCCATTATAGAGGAAAGCATACGATGCACTACTTGGGAGAGGATGGCTGATAGCCACGAAGGAAAATCATAATTGGAAGAGGAACACACTCTCGATCGAGAACAACAGGCGAGAGTACGTCATTGACTTGAAGAACCAGGCCGTGAGCGAAGAATTGGCTTCCTCTGGATCTGAATCGGATGGAGGTGAGTCGGATGAGGACGAAGGAAGGAAAGCTATGGAACCGAACACTGAAGGCGTACTTGAACTCGAGAGTTGTTTGGAGGACGAGACAAGCTCATTGAATGGCTTATTTCATTGGTAAATGGAAGACTATGAAGTATTCCACCGAGAGTGTAACATGCTACAAATTGGGGAAATCAAGGAAGAAGAGAAACAGGGAAGGGCCAGCCAAACATTTCCGGCCGAGAACGGAGAGTACAAAGAAAGAGTATCAACACTGGACGATACGCTAGTCCACAAATCTGAATAGGTACGAGATGAAAAAATTGTGTTGGAGTTAAAAAATGAAAAGTATGAAAAAATTAAAAAATTAGAAAAAAAGAAAAGGGAAGAGAGAGGAGATGAGAGAGAAAATGAACAGAAGTTGAAAAAAATAAAAATAGAAAGGAAAAAATCTACAAGATATCAAAAAAATAAAAGAAATATGAACGAAGTTTGAAAAGAAATTAAAAAAGGAGAAAAAAGAAGAGAAAAGAAAAGTAAAAGAAAGGAGAAAAAATTAAATAATAAATTAAATGACTTAGACACCAAGAAAAGAAGTATTAAAATGCGAAAAATTAAAATACAGGTAGTCATGAGAAGAAGTGGGCGCCTAAGGGAGAAAGTGATCAAATCAAATAAAGTTGGAAATAAAATAAATATAGAAACCCCAATCGTACGGCCATTTAAAGATGAGATATCTTGGAGAAAGGGCAAAATACAGTGAAATCACAAAGAGAAGAGAACAAAAGTCCGTACGGATTTATCAGTAGCAGAGGCACGTCAAGCACAGGAAAGGAGATCGTACGACACCCTCATCAATTTCTAAGTCTTGGAGTCGTACGGCCTTCAAAGGATCTCCAAATTGTACGGTTGTCACAAGTCTTCACAGTGTACAGCATCAGCACATTAGGCAATTTCGGCGAAGTGCCTAAGGGCGTACAGCATTCACTAGTCTTTCAAGCCGTACGAAATTCACACAGGTGCTAGGTCGTACGGAATTCACAGAAGCCCAAGGCCGTACGACATTTGCAGGATCTCCAGGTCGTGCAAAATTCACAAAGTGTCCAAGTCGCAGGGAATTCACCAAGTCTTCAAGCCGTACGAATTTCTCAAAGTTGCTAGGCCGTATGGAATTTACCAATTTCTCAAGTCGTACGGCATTTTCATAGCTATCAGGTCGTACGGCCCTCTTAGGTTGCACAAGGTTTCCAAATCGTACGGCATCATCAAAGTTCATCAAGTCTCTTAGTCGTACGGCTTCCCAAGTGTTTTGAAGTCGTACGGCCTTTTGGCCATCTTCGAGTGGCCCAATATTCAATATCTTCTCAAGACGTACGACATTTTGGCAAGTTCTACATTGTACGACACTCTTCTCCCGGTTTTGGCATAGTACGGCTTCCACACTCAGAAGATTTTCACATTGTACGACATTTAAAAGAGATCTTAATTGTACGACATTTACATGGGAACTTCATCGTACGACATTCACAGTGTTTGCAGATTGTAAGAACTTCACTAGTTATCCAAGTCGTACGGAATTGCAATTTAAAGGTCATACGAATTTTTATCTTGGTCAGGGAACACTCAGCAATGCTTCACATCGTACGGCGTATTGAGAATTCATTGGTCGTACGACATCTCCAAGATCAGGCCGTACGGCAGTTTTTGATCCCTCAAGGCGTACGGACTAAACAAAAGGGAGAAGCCGTACGTAGCAAGCAGCAAGAAGTCGTACCATTCATCGATTGAGAGAAAGTAAAGAAAAACAATGCAAAACCAGTATTTTTCGGCTTCATCAGCACTATTCGAAACCTTTGGAAAAGCCATGAAAATGAGGTGCGCGATGCAGTTTTGAGTGGTTTCAGAAGTGTTAAATTGGTCTTGGCGGCCCGGGGCGTTGCCCCCGAACCCCGCGAGGGGCGCTGCCCCTCGACCCCGCTGGGGGCGCTGCCCCCAGACCCCCACAAGGGGCGCTGCCCCTTGACCCCGCTGGGGGCGTTGCACCCAGACCCCCATCAGATTTATTGGAATTGCCATTTTGCAGTACAACCAGCCATCATAGTACAGTTACAAGAGCAGTTGGCAGCCGAGCAACACAGGCGTGGCAGCTCTCGAGGAGAAGTTGGCAGAGAGGGATAGAGTATTGGGTCAGTTGACAGGTGGCCGATGCGCAACAACTTTCAGCACTCAGGGAGAATCAATTACACGAAAAGGACGAGGAGTTGGCATTTTTTGTTTTCAGTCGTCTGGAAGACGACTTCTTTTGTGGGGGGGATGATGTTAGTCGTATATCTTTACTTTGTTGTCGGCCGTAGTCGGCCGTGGTCGTAGTCGGCCAATTGTTAATAAAACTATAGATTAGTAAAGAATAATAATGTCATGTACTTTCGGGAAATCATGTTCGGATTAATGTTAATGTTAATGTTGTTACGAAGCGTCGTGTCGGTTGGTTATCTAACCACGGCTGAACGTTATATGTAGCCTGTTGGATAGTCGGGAGATGGTGACGAGTGATATGTAATGATTTATGTGCCGATAGTTATATTGTCAAGCAATGCTGATACTCTTTTGTACATGATATTTCTGATGATGAATAGAGTTTCTGGTGTTCAAATATGATATCTTTCAGTTTATTTTTTTATCCTATGTTCTGCACATAATCAGTTTGCCAGTAGTACGTAAGATTTGAATCCCATTCCGTAGGCAAACAATGCAGCTTGCGTTGGCACCTGTAGTAACCTTTCTGAATCAGCCCTATTGGCTAAGGCATCCGGATGAAGAAATCAAGTTGCTGATTTCTTCTTGCTTCATGGAAGTGATAAGAATTGTGGAACCACAATTGCCCTATGATGAAAAAACTATGAAGATCATATTAAGTATGATTGTGGAGAGTTTCCAAAATTTGGATGATACTGGGAGTGGATTATTTTTGAGAAAAGCTATTGTTTTAAAATCATTTTCAGAAGTAAGAACTTGCTTCCTTTTGATAGAATTGAAGATGGAAAATCAGATTTACCATTTGTTTGATTATCTCTTCACTTCGACTTGGAGTGAGCAGGAAGAAGAGGTGTTTGCAGCTATCAAGGATATTCTAATTGACTTCATCAAAGAAGCTGATTTTCTTCCCGAAAGTGTCCAATCCTTTCTCAAGAACGCCTATGAACGTGAAGAGCAAATTTCTTCCACTGCTGATTTGCTAGTCAAAGAAATTTTTAGTCAATGTGAAGAAAGGTTGAAGCCATTTTTGAATATGACCGTTAAGAATAATGTTGAGATTTCCTTTGCCAAAGAGAAGAATGATCTAAAATCAAAAGAATGTTTGGTTGCCTTTCCAATTCATACACAAGAAGAGCATGGGAATGTGAAAGGTCAAGATAGAGATACTAATGCACTTGAAAATGATGGTGGAAATGTCTCTGATGATGAAGAGAAAGTTCCCAAGCTAGAAGACTATCAAACTGGCTCATTTGAGTTTACAGATAAAGAAGATGTTGAAATGGAGAGAGATGAACTTACAAAGCTGCTATTTGAAAAAAGAGATTTCATTAATCAAGAGGAAAGTATGGTAGACCTTCAGAATGATTTATTCGAAGGAAATGCAGCTAACGAAGAGTTTGAAGTTGCTGAAAATCTCAAAACAGCAACTAAGTTGGCGCATGTTCATCGTTTTGATGATAATTTAGAATATGAGTGGGACTTTCCCACGTCAAAATTACTTCAGAATGTCTTTGGGGCAAATTTTGTGGAGTTAGGTGTTCCTAATGATAGAGCCCATTATTGTTATAACTCCAGTGTGTTTGATGCATAGAAGCATAAATCGGCAAAAAATCCTCAAAATCGCGATTTTGAAAAAATCTGGGAGGTTGCCGATTTTTTCCCTGCAAAAATCCCGATTTTTTCAGCAGTCAACGCCTGTGAAAAAATCGTTGAAAATCTACAAAAAATCAAGATTTTTCGAACAAAAAATCCGCAAAAAAAGGTGAAAAAATCGCGTGGAAAAATAAAACCTAAAAAAAAAATGCATTTTTGCCTTAAAAGATGACGTATTCTCCTTTTTCAAGTGCGAATCGAGGGTTTCTCATGTCGGCGAAAATGTTTGAAGGCGGCTGCAGGTTTTTCAAGTGCGAATCTACTCTAAAATCGCGGGTTTCTCATTGACGCGAATTTTTGAAGCCATTTTTTCTGGTCACGTTTTGCTTGCTTCTCAACGTGGGTTCATTCTTTTTAAGGCATTTTTAATTACATTCATTTACATTTTTTTTTCAAATCCGATTTCTTCCCGATTTTTTCACAATTTTTCAAAAAATCCTGATTTTTTGGTTTGCCGATTTTTTCCCCAAACGATTTATGCTGTTATGGTTTGATGTAGATGTTTCTAAAGGTGATGTCTTCAAGGGACCAACCTTCCATGAAGAGTTTGTTGGCCATAGTTGTTCAAAACAAAATCAGACATTCATGAGACCATGGGATCCAGGCGTTTTGACATCAGAATGCCTAGAAGAGCAAGCAAGGGAATCTTCTGATGATTCATTGCTTGAAGGTATTGTTGACAAGCCTTCTATTCAGGAATTATGCAGTGAAAAAATGAGAGAGGAAGTTGATTTTGAAAATCATGTCAATGAAAACAAATCAGAAAAATTGATGTTTGATAAGCAAAGCCTCTTTGCTGATTGGGATCAAGGGCCTAAAGAGCTGCAAAATTTGAAGGATAATTTATTGGTTTCAGAAGAGAAGATTGTTAAAGTGTTATCAAGATTTGATAGCACATACCATTTCGCTGAAGAACTCTGTTGGAAGTTTCAATTTGAAGAGAAACCAAATGGAGTTAAAGATGGAGACACTCTTTCCAAGATGCAGTCCATCAAAGAGGCATTGGAATCCATTAAATTAGATTATTTGCACTTGCTCTCAGATAGAGATAATGCTATTAAATTTTCAGAGGAGACCTATGATGCCTACCAAGAGAAGTGTTGATGTGTTTTTCGTGACCGCACCAACGCAAAATAAAGTTGCCAACGGCTTCCCTATTCTCTCTTGATCAAAGTATTCCGCACGCTAAGATTGCAAGAAAGTTTGTGCTTTCAACTCCAAGGTTCTTTCAGTGCGAATAGGCTCAGTTTGGCTCGATGTGATTTGCTGGTATTTCAAGGGGACTTACGGAATTGTTCAACAGCCGAGGAAAGGGTTTTCACAGCTCGACAGATTTATCAATGAAGCATAGATTTCCTATTCTAACCAGAAAGTACTGAATTTAAATGGGTTGTAGGGTTTAGAGATTCTAAATCTATTCTAAGGCGTGGGACATGGCGATCAATCTTCACAAGCTTCAACCAAACTTCGCTTAGCCTCGCATCAGACAGCTTCCACGGAGTCGGTGCAATCTTCAAGGGAGATAACTAAAGATGTTCAAACCACCACTTGACATGAAGATACCATCACAACGACGCATACCATTATTCAAACTGTGATTGAAGTTAAGTACACGATATTCCAGTGGACCACACAAGGTGCATTCACCATCAGCGAATACACTAGTGGTATGGATAGACGAAGTTGCTTAGATCAAACACCACATTCCACAATTAACATCTACTTGCATGGAATGAAAATTATACTACTTTAAGTCACTACTTGAATCAGAAGGACGAAGAAACCTTGCTAGCTACTCACAACAAAGACGAAATTGACCATCAATGAAAAACTCTTTTATTGAGAGAGTGTTCACAACAATTTCTTACAAAGTTTTCAAAGGGAAAACTTTCCCTCCTCTTCAAGCTACACTATCAATCTATACTAAGCTACTCCTAAGCTATCACCTAGTTGTCTCTCTACTCCGACTTCTACTCTAATTCTACTGTCTAATGAGATACAAATGAGGGGGACTCCCCCTTTTATAGTTGGCCAAGTCCAACAGACGGCTCAGATTACAATCGGCTGGATGGCCCAGATTGTGCCACCTTAGCCCTAAACAAGATTCACCCTAAAAACCGCCATAATGGAGAGTGGGGCAATAAATGAGCAATTAATGTCCATCATCCTTCTAGAAGATTCCGTTTGTAGACGCGTTCACACTGTTCTCGATCTTCTTTCTTGACGTTGTTCTTCAACCTTGCTCGAGCTTCCATTCCTTTCTCCATCTTGAGTTATACTAAGTCTCGACACTTAGCCACTTTTCGCAACTTTCTCCCTTCGAGATTGAAACTCATAACGTTATCTTCTTCCGAAGGTTGGAATATCATCATGCTTCATCACTTCAAGTCATCGTGCTCTGGCCTCGATATTCCTCCTGCAAAAGAAGCGAGGAGAAGAGTATTAGAACACTTCATAATATAAATTCAACTTACTTACCAGGATTCTCATGCTTTGATCCCCAAGGGCTCATTGTCTTCGCATTCAAATTCTTCATGCCTTAGCCAATTTTTCAACCCATCTTGCATTCTGCCTGGTGCACTTCATTCTGATATTTCATCCAACTCAAGCTCGAGAAAACTCCTTCACGAAGAATTCAATCAAATTCACCTAGGCAATTCCTTTCAAATCCATCATCTGGAGAATTTTACTTTGAAAACACATTTTCTTTATTTTGCCTTAGAAAACTTTCAAGTTTCCCTTAGGAAAACTCATCAACCTAGTGCCCACTTGAAATCTTCATCCTGAAGACCGCAGTGAAGCATGGAAGACTTTAAAATCAGCTCCTCATCGATAATCTTCAATACCCAGAAGAAAATTTTCTCTGAAATGCGATGAATCCATGGGTGCACAACGAATGGGTTCATTTAATTTTCTTGAATTTTGAACCTTAGAAAATATTCTATCATCAAATTTATTCTTGTTCTTCGATCCTGAAGTACTTCCTTGCTCTGACTTGGAAAATTTTTATATCAACCCTGTGGAGTTGGCATTCACCGACTTCATCTCTGACAATTCATCCGTGCTTCAAGAAAAATTCCACCACCCCAGAGCTCTAGGCGTATTTTCCAAGGAAGAAAATATTTGTGCCTTAGAAATTTTTTGAATCACTTAGCATTCCTTTTGAAAAATTTTCCCTTAGAAAATTTCATTCATTCTTCAATCCATCTGCCTGTGGTGGGGAAAATTTTATTTTGCTTCACTTGGAAAATTTTCCTTGAAGGCACATATCACGTCCAGCATGTCTTTTTCATATTTCCATCACCTTTATTTTACTTCACACTCCCATGAAGGATGGGCGCATTTGCCTTGTCATAGAGAACATTCTTAACGCCTTAGTATATTTCAATCTCCCCTTGGGCGCATTTTATGTTTGAAGAAGACGTTTTAACTTTCAATGCCTAATATATTTTATTCACCACCTCATAAGCCTAGGCGCACTTCTCACTTGAAGAGGATATTTAAAAGTCCAACGCCTTAGCATACTTATCAACCCTCAACACTTTTTATCTTTACATGGCACATTTCATACTTGAAGGAGATGGAATATTCAACGCCACCCTTAACCTCTTCTTGTCCTTGGCGCATTTGAGAGGGTGAGAGGGATGAAAAACATTGACCTCTTTGACCTTCTTTGTTTTGTCTTCACATGGGCCCTTTTGGGCGCACTTCAGCATGCATGGAGGATGAAACTCCCAACGTCTTTCACAAGGGACCCTTCAACTTCCAGCTTTTGTCCTCATGTGGCCCCATTTGGGCGCATTTTGCCATGGGGGAAGGATAAACCTTGTTGACTCCTTTGACCTTTTTGTCTTGGGCACATTTCAGCATAGGAGGAGGACGAGCTTTGTTGACCCATTGACTCACTTGCTGCATGGGCGCATTTTGGCCTATGTGGTGGATTTTTATACTTAGAAAAGTTTTCAACATGAGGCCTTGAGCTGGGCGCATTTTGCCATATGTGAAGGATGAAGTCCAACACTTAAACACTTCCTTGACTTCCAGCTTGATGAGGGCGCATTTTGCCTGGGGAGCAGGATGAACACTTGCCTTAGAATTTTCTTATGTTTCTACTCCACCAACTTGGGCGCATTTTGAGGTGGCAAGAGGATGAATTCAGACTTAGAGAAAAAATTTTTCCTGCCACTACCTTGAGCTGGGCGCATTTTGGCATGAGAGCAGGATGAACTTTTCATGCCTTGGCTATTTTTTCTTCATTTTCGCCAGTTCTTCCATGCCTTATTTTCGCCAGTTCTTCCATGCCTTACTATTTATAGTAAGTCCTTCAATTCTTGCACTTCAGGAGCTCAAAATGATTTGAAATTTTAAACACTGCATCCTCACGACCTTGTTACCCTGTTGACATTGCTATTTTTAGGTTGACTTGCTAAAAATAGCATATTTCTGGAGGCGTTTTGCTATAAATAGCAACTGCTTGTTTCTGATAGCTCCACTACTCCGATTAACTTGAAATTTGAATGAGGCGCTCCTCACCACGTGACCTGACTGTTGGCATCAACGCATGCGCCTGACTTGCTATTTTTAGCCTGTTTCCAAAATGACTTACTATAAATAGTAAGTGCTCTGTTTGACTTGAAATTTCACCAGCAGATAGCCTGAAGGATGCTGATCGCAGTGGTTTACACCGGTTTTCGAAAATTCTGACTTTTTACCCTTCTTTTAAGGTCCCGAAGCTGGAAACCCTAATATGCTCTGCATGCGTATCAAATGATCTCTGTTTCTCTTCGTTTCTATGGCATTGCGATCAGCTCATGATTCTGAACTGCTGGGAAGCGGCTGCCGGGACGCACCTGCTAAAAATAGTAAGTTCCTTACTGAGTGATTATCTTCGTTTGCATGTCACACCATCACGAAGCTCTCGAAAAACCCACCAGGAATCATCTGACATGCAAAAGAAACCCTGACATGGAAACCCTAAAAATAGCCTCGGAAGACTGAATTCTGAAAGTCGTTATCTTGCTTTGCATGTCACACCATCGCGAAGGTCTCAAAAAACCCAGAAGGAATATGTAGACATGCAAAGAAAAATTCTGCATCTAGGCCCTGAAATCTGCTCTGGAAGCCGAACTGCTAAAAATAGAAAGTTGTCTGTTTCAGCTCAAATTTTGCACACGAGCAGTTTGATGTGTGCTGAATGCCGTATGACTGTCGGAGTCTCAAAAATGCTGACGAATTGCCTGTAATTGCACACTTACTAAAAATATTAAGTACCCAAAATTTGACGAAAAAATTGCTGAGAGCCTACTGGAAGCATATTGACAACAATGTTAGTCTCAATTTTCAATTTATTCACTTCGTTCAACCTCGGACTGACCAGGAAAGATGAAACCCTAATTTTCAAATTTGGCCAAAATCACGTTTAAGTTCAAAGACGGGAACGTCCTCGGAAAGACAGACAGCAGAAAGGAGAGACAACAACAAAACGACCGAAAAGCAAAGCCAAAATTAGGGGGGGTCCCCATTTGTAATGGGGCGATGTGTGAAAAACGTCACAACAAGAAGGAGGTAGAGATGGATAGGCTTTGCCTTGATTTTACCTTAGCTCATCATTCTTTATGCAAAGCAGAAAATCATTCATCTATTGCAGCCACCCTTAAGGAACAAGAAGCTAATGCAAGGACTATGGAGATCAAGCAAATAGTTGAAGGAATAAATGAACTCCATAATGATGAAGCATTGCATAACACTAAGGTGATCTCATATGTTGACGGCGATTGGAAAGTACATCAAGAGTGTGAACTCTTGAGTTGGGAAGAGACTTTGCTACAAGAAGGAATGGTTTGCAGCTATGAGATAGATGTTTTGACAGATAATGAATGTAGTATTCAGCATGCTACACTTTGTGGGTGGGCAACTAATGATGGGCAGCCACAAGTTGGAAAAGATGAGCCCGAATTCTATAAAGACACCAACGAAAGGGATGAAAAAATTGTTGAGAACAACAGTTCATTATCTTCACATGATTTGGATAATCATAAGGTGATAGATAAATTCTATGAGGGTGTGCCTTGTTTTGTGAGTAGTAATCATCAAGGGCATTTTGATAATGAAAGCATGAGTGGATTCAAGGATGAATTCTTCACATGGGAAGTGCGGACTCAAGGAGATTTCTTCATCGTTGGCTTCAAGGTGTGAGCTTCAAGTTTCATGCCTTAGTACTTAGAATATTTTCCACCCATCTTCAACTTCAAGGGCCCATTTCACCATGTGAGCTTCAAGTTTCATGCCTTAGTAGAATTTCATCCTCATTAGGTAGCTTCTAGGGCGAAATTTGATGCTGGACTTCAAATTTTCTCAGACTGAGTGAATTTCATGTCTTTCGCCAGATTTGGAGTGATTTGTTCATGCTAGCCTTGGCTTGCCCTAACTTTCTATTTTTAGAAAGTTCATTACATTTTGTGCTTTCAATTGACTTCCGACTCTGAAAGGCCTGATTTTGCTTTGTTTTGAACCTCAGGATATGGTTGAACTTTCGGGGCCTGATGCCTGCCTATGCCTGCTATTTTTAGCAACTTGCTAAAAATAGCAACTACTCAGAATGAGTTCAAATTTTGCGTGTTGTTTGCCTGAAGTGTGTTGGTCGTGGCCGGATGTTGCCTTTGTATGACTGCCATGTTCTACCCTTGATTTTAGGAAACCCTAATTCTTCTACACAGGCCTGCTAAAAATAGCAAGTGCTTGATTTTTGAACCTCTGCAATTTCGTTTGACTTGAAATTCGCGCCATGGGGTCTTCGTCACTTGCTTGACCTGTTCATATTGATGCCTCGTGCTGATCTGCTATTTATAGCATTTTTCTGGAGGTGGTTTACTATTTATAGCAACTGCTTGATTTTGTGACTTCCACAACTCCATTTGACTTGAAATTTGAATGTCATGACCCTCATCAGTAGACTTGCCCGTTCACACTGGCGACTGATGTTGACTTACTGTTTATAGCCTGTTTCAGAAGTGGCTTACTATAAATAGTAAGTGCTCGGATTGCCTTCAAATTTTACCAGTGGACTCCTTGAAAGATGTTGATCACGATGGGATACCTTGGTTTTTGGAAATTTGGGCGTTTGACCCCTCATTTTGGGTCCCAAAGCTCGAAACCCTAATTCGTCTTGCATGTGCTTCAGATGAGTTCTGTTTAACTCTGTTTCTGTTGCATGTCATCGAGTTCGTGATTCTGAAGTGTTGGGCAGCTACCGAAGTGAACCTGCTAAAAATAGTAAGTGGTTGAAAAAGTGACCAACTAGCTGCCAGACGAATTTGCATGTCACACTGCCCGAGAGATCTTGAAAAACCCAGAAAAATCATCAACATGCGAGCACTGGCTAAAAATAGAAAGTTTTTGAAAAGTGACCAACTCCGCTTGCATGTTACCTCATTGTGAAGCTCTGAGAAAACCCAGAAAGATTATGCTGACATGCGTTGAAAAAATCCTGCATGCAAACCCTGAAAATAGCCCTTGAAGGCAGAACTGCTAAAAATAGTAAGTTGTCCGTTTCAGCTCAAATTTTGCAAGCAGGTAGCTCACAATGTTCTAAGTGCAGTGCAGTTGTCAGAATTTGAAAATCTCAAGAAAACAAGCCCCAAATTGGCACTTACTAAAAATAGAAAGTTGTCGAAATTCAATGAAAATTCAGAGGGAGTCTGCTTGAAGCATCCTAATAGCAGTTCTAAGCTTAGAACTCGACTAGCCAACTCGATTTGACCTCAAAGTTGTCTCAAGATTGCAAACCCTAATTCACTAGAAAACGCTCCAGACTTAGCCAAAATTTAAACCTAGGTCAAATGGTAAGTACATCACCGGACGAAAAGAATAGACAGAGAGAGACAAACCAAAAAACTCAAGCCAAAAGACCCGAATGGAGCAAAAATTAGGGGTCCCCATTTTGAATGGGGCAATGTGTGAAAAGGTCACAATAGGTGGCTATAAGGTTATGCTACAAAGTGGTCATCCCATGATGCCACCAATCGTGAGCCACTCGATGCAGGTGCAATGTGGCAAATTTAATTGCCTTGTCCTCGTGCATAGGTCTCAGCGATAATAGTTGTCGAGCTTCTGCATCCACGATCTAGCTGGACACTTGTCACTGCCATCAAAATGTGGCAAGACAACCTTGCTAACAACATGCTGGAAATCCCTATTAACCTGAGGTGGTGGGGGTGCCTGTGGCGCTCTATGCTCAAATCTTCCTCCCCCTCTGAGCCTCTTAGCATCCAAAAACTCATGTAAAGTCAACGCTTGCCTAATCTCATAAGAAAGTGACATATATTTAGCATAGTGTCTAGTAACATCCGCTGCTGAGAGAGCATGGGGTGACTGGATCTCAGGCTGGGGAGCCAGCTGCTCCGCCTGCTGGACTAGAGGAACCTCTCTAGAAAGAAAAGTAGGTTATCCGAGTCTACGCTCAAAACCACTAGAAGAGAAATTTTGTTGAATTATCACCTAAGGCTGCTCTACCCCTGCAGTACCGCTAGTTTATCCTATCTGAAACACATGCTGCTGTCGAATAATCTGTCTCATGGTACCCATAAGCTGAGACATCATATCCATCATATTATCATGCCTCCTCCTAAACTCTGTCTCAGGACTCTTAGATCAAGCATGCTCCTTCCCTGTGTCCCTAGGTGTCTCTTTCAGACCCTCTTTGTCTACCATAATACCTGTAATGCTGTTCTCACTGCTACTAGAGCTAGACCTGTGTATGCCCAAAATACCTGAAACTGTATCACCCTCAAAAACCTGAGGTGTTTCCCAATGTTCTGTTCTCATTCCTCTTCCTTTAGTATAAAATATAATATTTCTGCTCATGAAAGCTAATACCGCACAAGATGGCAGGATTACTACTCTGATACCATTGTAAAAGACCTGTTGTCTCTAACCCTTGCGAACAGATATGTGAATGATGCACTATTGTTTTGTTTTGAAATTTTTGTAATTTCTTGAGGGTTTATAATAAATATATAATTTTTATGTGTTTTCTCCAATAATGCTAGGCATTGATAAATGCAAAAAATTGACAATGAACTGAAAATAACTAGAAGAAATCATAAGGCTGCGAATGATATTTATTATCAAGAGAACATTTACAAAGACTTCCAGTCAACTTTGCATACTCGACCTTAAAGAGCATTTACTACATGGAAATCTGGAAAATGTTTACAGTGTTGTATGAAGCTGATAGGATGAATAATCGGCTGCCAAGACAAAGTTCTCCTCCTTGAAATTCACGCCTAAGTCCTTTATTGTCTTTATCGCCTTTGATGATGATGATTGTTGGCATTTAAATTAGCACCTCTGGAGTGTTGATTGTAAACATTCAGCTATTTCAAATGTTTTGCAACACTTCTTCGTTATTTAAAGAGGAGAAGTCCCTCTCTGCTGAAAGCAATACATAAGTAAGGGAATGGTTAACTAAGGTTCCTATCTTTTTGTACTTCAGCGGTAGGACACAAGGGTGCACAAACACAATGCGCCGTAGCTAAGCTTTTTCACTAGTTTCGGCAGATCTTAACTACGACTATTCTAGCTTTTATCTATTCAATACCTTCAAGGTAAACAGAGCATGAGGGTAAAGGAGCGGGAATGGGTTGGTTGGATCACCTGAATTCGCTGTCTCCTGAGAATATGACTGAGGCTCTGAACTCTCGGGTATACACCGGGATAAGGTTGGTACAAGCAAACACTCTTTACGGTAAACTAGATCTGATACCTGCCAAGGAGGAGGGACTCCTATCCGAGGTATGGGCTAGGAAATAGTTTACAAGAAACAACAATTTACGATGCCTTGGCCAGCGAGCTTGCTAAGGAGGAGGGACTCCTATCCGAAGTATAGCTTGAAAGTCAATACATTAAACAACAACGAACGATAACTGTTAATAACAAATATCCAAGGAGGAGGGACTCCTATCCGAGGAGGGAAATGAAACAACGAGCTATTAGATACAAGACCTAGACATAACTCAAATAGATTGATCAAAATGCAAGCGCCTTCTGATATTCTCCTTCAAAGCTTTATCAACGAATTACAAAGGTTGGGAAAGCAAAGGCACGAAATCATGCACAATTATGATCGACCAACGAATTCTCATCGAAGAGTGAACAAATATCCGCTTTCAAAGCTGTTGGCAACAATGGCGCAACAATTTTGCATAGCAAGTAAAAGTTAAACAAACAATGAGCCCAAGGCTCTTATTTATAGAACTCAAAGGAATGGGCAACCCCAAAATCTCCTTGAGTTAACAATGAGTTCTTGCCAATCAATTAGCAAGATTTATTCTTAAAAAGGGGGAACAAGCAGTTAACTGGAAAACTACTTTAGTTAACTGAAAGTAAACAAAGAGTCAGCTGGAAACTACTTCAGTTGATTGAAAGTAAACTAAAGGTGAACTTTAATGTAAGTATCCCTCCAAAATAGACATCAACATTTAGTGGAGATTTAAGATCCACAAATCATGGAAACCAATTAGACATCCTTAATTAGTGGGATCTGACAATGCATGATTTAAGGGATATGGAGTTAACTTGGAAAGGGACATCAAGTTAACTCCAACTACATTTAATGCCTCCTTGAGTTGACTTGGAATGAAGCATCAAGTCAACTTCAAGTATCATAAATGCCAATTGGAAGGTAGGACGTCCTTCCTAGGTGTCTTTTCACACTTCACCATTTATGGTCAACAACTCCTTGATCCATGTGTTGACTTCTTCCGTTTCCGGATAGTCAATGCTTTGATGACACGTCATCTCTTCTTGCACAAGCTATTGCTCTTGGTAACTTTGGCGGCTCTTTGCTTGGAATGACCTCTTCGCAACTGGCAAGCCAAGGTGCTTATTGCCACATGGGAGGTGGTAATATTGGTCTTTTTGCTGCAAGATCAGCCTTTCTTTCTTCTTCGTCCAGAGTAATTGCTGCGGCTCTCCACTGAGCGGGAGATGTATTCTTTTCAAAGATAAAGATCTGCAAACTTTCGATGATGTCTGTTTGCTCTCCAACAATGTGCGTAAGATCTAGTTGGGGAGTTGTTGGTGCAAGGTCTGGTTGTTCAATTGGAGCCCAAGGATGCCAAATTGTCATTCTATGAAGAAGAACTCGCCTGTTGACTGTAAACACGGATGTGTTCAGACAACTTCTGAAAAACCCCTGAAAATAGTGCCCTGCCGAGAAGTATTTTTCCAGAAAAAATCTGGCACATGGGTTTTGTTCGTGCTTCAATGCTGAACAAGCCCAGTTCCTCAGAATTTTGATTCTGAAACTTTTTCGGAAAAACCCCCAAAAATAGGGGCAGCAAGTTTGTTGATTTTGGAAAATCTGAAGAGATGGGTTTTACTGGAAAATTATGCTGAATCTACCCAGTTGATCAAATTTGATGTAGCATGCTGCTTTGTGTGACATGCAAGAAAACCTAAGACAAGAAGAAAGGAAGTAGACAGAAGATGGATTGGAAGTTTTCATCTGACTCGCTGAAAAAATCTGTCTCTGAATCCAACCTCAGATTAGCAATCTTCTTCTGCTTCAGATCTGCAAGAAATATCGAAGAACGGATTAAAACCTTGGCCAGATCTGTAAATGGCGTCCTTGATAGCTTATGGCTGTTCTTGATCATCAACCTGCAATGAAATAATGAAGTGGGATGCCTATACCTTGATTACATAGACTCAAGCCTTAGATCCACAAGTTTGGGGACCTAACTCATGATCAAAAAGTGGTTTTGGCTTGATCTGAAGTTCAAAAAGGTGATTTCCACTGATCGTGGATGTTTTAGCCAAGTTTAACTCAAAATATCTTGACTTTAGTCAATAACTTGGCCTTTGACTTCTTCTAGGCATCCCTTTTGAGTTTTGCAAGTTTTTATTATTTTCTCTGTTGAATGACCTTAGTATGATCTTGAATCTAGTTTGATCTGTCGATCCTGAGCTATTGCTGACACATTCATTGCTGAGCTGGATCTATCCTGAAGAGAAGTGCCTGGGAAACATGATGATGAAAAGTTGAGTTTAGGGCTTCAAAAGAAAGGGCGCCTTTTCCAAGAAAGGGCTCTTTTGCTTATGCCTTGGTGAATTTTCAATCTTCGTTCTTCAGCCTTTTGAAATGACCTCCTGTGCTTTGATCTGGATTTCTCGTTGATCGGAGAATCAGATGATTTCGCTTGATATCTCACTAGGTAGCCAGCTCTGTTTCGCCAAAGATGACTGAATTCAAAAGACTTGGAATTCATTTTAGGGTTCCTTTATTCAAGGGCGCCTCTGCTTGAAAAGGGCGCTTTTTCCTTCAGCATGATTATTTTCATCTGAAAAGTCATCTACTTTGATCCTGATTATCTGTTGACTGCCTTGTAAGATGTCTGTGCTTTCAGTTGCGTCATTGAGATCTACCTAGGCTGAGAAGATTGTTCTGGGAGGCCTTTGGTGTAATGATCCAGACAATTTTTTTTTTGTTTTTTGCAATGAGGTTACAATTCAACACACACCCGTTAAGGTTAGCACTAAACCAAAACGATGCGAAAAGTAACTCTAACCAGAATGTACACCAGGATCCCGATGTGGGCAAGGTGTGAGCATTGGTCAGAGGATCTAATGCAAATGCAAACTGAAGGGAACTCTAACCAAGAATGCGCCTGTGCAAACGAGCATATGGTCAGAGGATCAATGCATGATGAACATAATGTAACCCTAACCAAGAATGGCGCCGAGTGATGGCGAGCATATGGTCAGAGGGTCCCTAAACTACTTAACTAAAAGTAAATAGGCGGCAAGCCAGCCTCTTCCACTTATTCAGTGGGAAGTACATTTAAATTCAAAGATGAGAAGAGAGAATTGCTGACAGTACTACTGTTTAGCTTACAATAAGTTAGAGAGCCTGCCAATAGCACAAGATTAGAAACTTCCAAAGCTGTAACAAATTAAGAAACCTCTCCAACACTCTCAAACTCTTTGAATATCAATTTCTCACTCAACTGCTGATTTTCTTAAATCTGATATGACTGATTTTTGACAGAAAATACACAGAACAGCAACACAGCAACTCACTAAAATGCTCATAAAACGCTCGAAACTCACCCAAATCATATGAAACTAAATGCATTCATCTCCTAGCATGATGGCGCCCCCTAAGTGACTAAGAAACCAACCCAAAAAGCTCCTATTTATTTTGCACGGAAATCAAGGCACACTTAGAAAGGTACGGCCCTCAAGGAGGGGCGATTTTGCTCCATAAAATCCATTTCAAAAGATAAAAATCTGAGAATTTGCCTACTTGGTCGCCCTTAGCATAAAATCTGATTGGTCCAATACCTAGAACAGCAATAATTTTTATTCAAAAGATACGAGCAATTCTTACAATCAGCTGTGAAGATCAGCAACTCCAGAAATGAATAGAAAATGCAAAACTAGAATTCCCAAATGCAAATACTAAACTGAAAATGCAAATCAAACCTATTACAAGCTAACCTCTCAACTAGTTGCTATCTTTCAAGCAAGAAGATGAGCCAATGCTAGGAGGTGTGCTTTCCTCGAAGCGAGTGCCTGAAGACAATTCAGCAGCCTAACGATGTAGTAGACAAAAGATCCCAAATGAAGAGCTGAGGCCAGAATAAATCAATGTGAGAAGAGCCTTCTAAAACCTTCAAGAAGGGCGCCCAAACCCTAATTTTGAATTCAAACACATTCCCTCCAAAAGTGGCGTCCTTTTTCCTTTTAATCAAATATTTCACTTTTTAAATAAAAGTCAATCTCCTCAAGTAGGCGTCCATTTCACTTAGGTCAATAATTGACTTTTAAAACATAATTTATCTCACAATGACGCCTTGACCCTTTAAGTCCCCTTTTTAAAAACAACATGAAGTTGTACTGCTAGGTAAAGGGGTGTTATAATATTAAATATAATATTATAATGAAAAATACTTATCTCTCCAAGAAAAATGCACCCAAGGCCAAAAACTGAAGTGCCAGCTGAACCAACTGAAGAAGAAGACCAATTGAACTGAACCCAACCTGTCCACTGCTAAAAATAGAATTTACTAAAAATAGTAAATTCATGAAGTTGCTCGGAATGCCAAACTGACCATACCATCGCAAAGCTCTCTGAAAACCCAGAAAGAATCCGCAATCTGATTTCCAAACTTCAAGCAACAACCTCCTCAAAAATAGGAAACCCTAATTGCACCACCCGAGTAGCCTACGGGTCTCCGGAATAGGCCAACGGTCAACAGAAACGATCACATTTGAGAAGTGGACATTACATTTGGTCTTTTGTCAGCATCTTGAGGTCCAAAAGGAAGGGCGCCTTTCTTTTGAAAAGGCTCTTTTTTCTTGATTTTCACCTTTGATAGTGGTTTCCTGACATTTCTTCAACTGCCTCTTTTCGCTTCGTCAGCAACTTATACTGATCAACTCATCAGATGATTTAGCTGTTTGTTTCGTTGTCGAGCCAGCAAGCAAACGCCGAGGATGACTGCCTTGGATGATCTAACAAACTGCATTTGACCCTTAAAGATCATGGGCGCCCCTGCTTGAAAAAGGCTCTTTTCAGCATGTGAACTTGTTTCTCCTTTGTAACGTTTCCAGAGTTAGTCAAATTTTGACCTTTTTCAATTTTAGAAATCTCCTCCGTTGAAGATCACCATTTCTTCATGTCTCACATTCATCGTGTATGGGTGTTTGGAAAAGTGACTTAGGCATTTGACTGCATAGCCTCCTCTTGGTAGCAAGGCATGCATTCTCCAGACTTAGTCAATTTTTAGCATTTTTCATTTTGAAAATCCCCTCCATCGCAGAGCATCTTTTCAAGCATTTTCGCCATGGTTTCTTTGTTGAAGCTTTTGAAGCTTAGCTTTCAGCACCTGGTACTGGCCAATCTGCCATTAATGGCTGTGGAGCTCCTAACTTTGTTCCTGAAAAATAGAAATAGACCCACCAGAGTAAAACATGCCTTTTGATGATTCTGACTTGACCAATGTGATCGTGAAGCCTTTTAATTCTATCAAAATCATTTTCAATCATTTCTGGGAAGGTCCTATTTTCGGGGGTTTCCCTGAAAATAGGGACGTAAAACCCTAATTTTCAAATTTTCAGAATTTTGCACATGTGTTCCTTGACAGAAACCCACCAATATCTTATGATTGGTTTGACCTAAAATAGGCTTTACATGGCATTTTAACAAGATTTAGCTCAAATTATACAGAATGCCAAAAATTTATTTTGGGTACAACAATGATATATGCACAAAAGTCTAGGCGCCTTGCCTCTATCTTCACACGCCTTGCTTATGAAAGGTACGGCTGGCATTAATACTTCTATACAGCCTGTAGCAACACTTGTATGGCCTGATGAATAAAGGATCAACAACAATACAAGCAGCTATAAAAGATGTTTACCCTTCACAATGCGAACTGATCTCAAACCCTTTAATACTCCACTTCTTACAACAAATAGAATTTCTGAATGAAGCTCCCTCAAGCAATAATATCAGCTGGTATTGCACAACCTCAGAATTGTAGTCACTGAAGAGTTTACGTTCTCCAATGCTGAAAATGGCATAAACCCTTCCGAATTCGTCCAACCTGCTCAAATGTCAAAACTCAAAATAATATATTCACCAAATGATGATCATTTTATGCTTTTAAAATCCTTTTATATCCTCTCAATAGAGGTCGACCTCCTTAAGTGCCTTTAAATCCATTTTGAAATCCACTTTTAGGTTTTTAATTAAACTTTATAATATCTTCAATCGTGGGCGCTGTTGTACCCAAACCAAATTTTTTGCTTCATGAAGGCATTTTGCTTAAAAGAGTCTAAACCTTGCGAAAATGATGTCAAATCATAGTTTTTTGGGCAAGTCAAGCATGGATTTTGGTTAGTGTCATGTCAGTCGTTAGCAGCAATTGAGCAGTACCTGGAGCTCAGAATTGGAACCTGGGACTCAGAATGAGGCATATGATGATGGAGAAACACTTCACATGAAATTATATTCCGGGATGGTCATTTCAGTGGCCAGAACAATGATTTAAGAGAGCAAACAGATGAAGTTTCTTGGCAAAAAGAAAATTTGCGCCCTTGTAGCCTAGGGGCGCCCTTCTCTTTGAAGGTCCAGATTTCATGGTTTTTGCTTGCTGATGCATTCAATCTCTTCAGAAATAGCCTAGCTATCTGGCGTGCTATCCTGCGAGGTCATCCAAGGTCTACAACTCCGACAACTGACGTCAGAAGTTGAGGTTATGAAATGGTTGCATGCTGCAGAAATTGGTCAGTTTGCAAATGAGCGCCCTTGTAGCCCAAGGGCGCCCTTCAAGATGATCCCTAAGATGAATGATTTTGTAGATGATGTCTTCATGAGATCTTTTATACTCTAGTCCGGCTTCGCAACGTGCCAGTCAGCCAGTCAGTTCGACATTTTGAGTGATCGTGGCAGTAATTCTAACGGACACGTAAATCAGAGGGTGGAGAAATGTGGTATTCACACCTGTACCTCTGTAGGCTTGGGGCGTCCAGCCTTTAGGCCTGTTAGATGGAGTTTTTAGCTTTCGACGTCTCCATGGGACTTGTGAGGAATTACTCCAGCTATCCAACGAGCCTAGACAGCAGCCTCTAGGATTTGGCGCCCCTTAGGCCTGTCAGATGGAGTTTTTAGCTTTCGACGTCTTCACGGGACTTGTGAGGAATTACTTCAGCTATCCAACAAGCCTAGACATCAGCCTCTAGGATTTGGCAAACGCTTGTACGTGCGAGGTCTTTGTAGAATACTGAAAAGTGAAGACAGCTCAAAAAATGGCTAAGTTTGGTCGTACATTTCACCTTGGGAAAGGTGCCCTTCTCTTTGAGGTCTTAGAAGCAGTTTTCTTGCTTCATCACCTTCAGAGACATCTCTCGCAAGTCGTTCTAGCTATGCGATGAGACATACAGTGTGCGAATTGGAGCACTCCGACTCTCGATATTAGAGGTCAAAGTAGGGTATTTGGTTGAAAGTTGCACTTCTGACAAAATGGTGTTTGAGCCTTCTCAAGCCAGGGGCGCCCTTGCTTTTGAGGTCTCTAATGTAGCTTTCAGGTGCCTTATGTACAGTCGTTGGATGTAGAATACTTCAAGTCACCCAGTGAGCCTACCATCTGGTTAGCAGGGTTCATCGTTGTCCGTCAGCGGCAATTTGAAGCGTCAGATGGCAGAATGGAGAAATGGCCAAGTCTGGAGACTGAAAATCAATTTAATCAAAGGCGCCTAATTTTTTGAGGTGTTAAACGTTGGATTTTGCAGTTGCAGCCCCCAACAAACATTTCATCCTTGCTTTGCAGGCTTCGCGATGAATATCTCAGCTTAATCTCGGCATCACTCAGTCATCCGGGATTCAGAGCTGAATATGGTCAACTGTAACTTTGCAATCAACTACAAAGTAGGAAGTTAGCAAAAAATGTCACATTTTGAGCAAATGGATGCCTATAAGGTCAAATGAGGACTTTTCGAGATCAGTGAAGGTTGCTGAATCCATCCAAGTGCTTTACGTTTGTCAATTGAATAAAATAATATTTAATATTTATTTTGCATGTATAAGTATTAAATAGTGATTTTCTTCAAAGAGGCTCCTTTTTGATGCTTATTCTCAAAATCGCATGTGATGGCAAGTGAATATTATTATATTATTATTTTAATCCGGACTCCGAGTTAGTGTCAGTGTAACTAGAGGGGGTCCAATTAGAAACATTCTATTTCAATCGAGGTTTTAAAATCTTGCAGTCATCATTATGGTGCGAATTTACTCTATTTAAACATGGCGCCAACCATTAATTCATCACCCAGCTTCAAAAATTCGTAGTTCTTCACAGGCAGAGCGAATTCTCTCCAGAGTTGGGCGATTTTGTCAGCAATCAGATTCAGAGACATCAAATATTTCCTTTTGCAGGTAGAAGTCTGAAGTTATCAGTAAATTTGAAGAACTAAGTGGCAATTTTGGCAGAGGAAAAACACAAAAAAAACATCCTTTCTCCTCTCAAATTCATCAGAATTCTCTCAGATTCAATTCGCATGTTCCAGGACTAGGCAAATTTTGGCAAATTAATTCATCTGGATCGATTTTACAGAGCTTCCTCAGTTAAATCCATGTGCTTGAATTTTCAAGAATTTTTAACTCAAGAGCATCAATTTTCGAGTTTCTAATTTTCTCAACTGAAAATTCCTTGAATGGTCGGGTAAACAGTAACGATTACCAAATTGAGCATACACACACATACTATAGATTGAGTAAGCCAAGTCTGTTTGTCGAGATAAGGGTAAGTCATCCATAAGCTTGTTTATTGACATTAAGAGTCTGAAATTCACTTCTTTAAGCTTTAGGGGATATGATTGTTTAAACGTCAGACTTGCTATATCATGACCAATGTATGAATAATATGAAATATATGTGCTAAAGATTGATTGGGAATGCACATACATCTATACATTGTGAACATGTATTTATATGTACAGACATATCAATACATGTGTATGTTAAGCAGACGAATATGCTCATACACATGTGTCGACATGTATATACGCATACATACGTATACACAAGAGTATATATGTACACAGTCCGCCTGATATCTGTGGTGAAAATAATATTTAATAATATTGCCTAGCAAATTTACATATATATTTATGTATAAATGTATATATTAACAATGTGATTATATTTATGGATATATACATAAATACATAAATACCTATGTAAATATATTATATATTTATATATTTAAAATATATGTACTAATATTAAGGTAATATTTACATATATGTAAATATATGTAAATATCACGATGTAATGTCAGAAAATATATATATTTAAAAATATTACACTTAATTAAAATACATATATGATAAAATATATAAATGTGTGGTATTAAAAAGGAAATTGTATAAATGACACATAAAATATTCAATAGAATACAAATTGAACACACAATCCCGTGAAAACTCTACGAATGAGATTATTACATTTGAAGACTTTATTAAAAGAAATATTAAAGATTTTTGAATCGCCCTCCTTATTAACAATGGCAAATATTTTATTTGTGACTTTACTAAAACATTTGAAAAGAAGAAAATACGTTTTTTTTCTGAGTTTATAAATAGCGTGAGAAATTGCGCGCATCTGAAGAAAAACGCGTTTGAAGTGCGCGGATGGAGAACTGCTCTTTAAATGGTGCAAATGCTGATCTTAAGGCCACAAAATGGCGACGTGGGAACAATTGAGACTTGACCTTTTCATCTGGAACGAACTTCTTGATTTAATTGCTACAAAATAACCTAAAAATCTGAAAAATGCCTTGAGCTGTCGACTTATCAAATCCACCATGTAAGAGTTGATTTATTCTTCTCTTGCTGGCTTAAAAGGAAGTCGAATCACCTCCATTTTTGATGATTAACGGTTTAAGAACTCGCCAAGTATCATTTTGACTATTTCTAAGCACTTTGTTGTCAATCCACATGCCTCCATTGGTGGAATCCGTTGCATTTCGGGCCTATATATATACATGCCCTTCCATTCATTGTAAATACACTTTTTGAGCAATCTGAGTTTAGTATTTTATCCCATAATCCATTTCGTTGTATTGCTTGAGTTTTCTGTATTGCCGAGTTTGATAAATACAGTGAATTTTTACCAACATTTACCAGTTACAGTGAATTAAATCATTTTGAGTTCAGAGTGAGGTATTTGTGAATTATAGCTGAGTAAGAATTTAGTGGTGGAAACACGTTTGAGAGAATGTAACGACCCTACATCTACGTAAAAAAAATTCTATCTTTTACAACTTTTAACCATAGTAAACGAGTAAACAACAACATAACAAAATTTTTCTTTTCTTTTCGAAATAAAGTACAACATATAACTATGATTTCAAAACTTTTCCCAATTTAAATAACTTTAACTTTTCAATGAATAGCAGAGTATAAGAGTATAAGAAATACATACACAGCTTTAAAAGCTTTTGCACAAATAGAAGTAAGACGATCAGTATAAGAGTATAAGAAATACATACACAGCTTTAAAAGCTTTTGCACAAATAGAATTAAGACGGTCCAGGTTCTTCCCTTGCAAATCTTGGTTCTTCGGTTGTCACGTTGTGGAGGAGAAATATCACTCGGGTGCTTTTCCGCCAACCACAGACTAATAATGCGGTCCTCCGCACATTTATTTTTCAATGAATGGCCCTCCCTTCGTCGAAGAGATTGGTTGAGTGACCGATTCCGTTAACCAACTGAGCATAGTGTCGTGTCCTACATTACTAGATTCTTGTGTCTTACAATCCCAACCTAGTATATGTGTCTTGGATCACTGTGAACTGACAATGTAATCATCTTCCTAAACTAAGAGGATGTAGGTACATTACATTACTATGGCCATAGTGTTTGATTCAGTAAACGACTAATAAATCATCTATCACTTACACTACTCAGGGTCGATTTGCCTTCGGGCTACCTTACTCTATGCGTAGGCCGTGTCCTTCAGTGGGTTTAGTTTACCCTAGACTACCTACCTCAAACAGTTTACTAGAAATGAATCTTTAAGCAAGTGTTTGCTATCCTATCTCCTATTTCCGGAATTCTTTATCCTAGGAGAGAGCTTCCTAATGTTAACCTAATAACACAAGCTAGGATTACACTTTGTTTTAACATCATTTCGTTCCTAGAATTTATTACATATTCTACGTATTCTCCATATACGGAGATCATACAAGTTTAGAACTTCAAACAGTTGCATAACCATTTGTTACTACCAATCAATCAACACACACAAAAGATAGTCTTGTAGTGCAATGCATATAATTTCCTACTAATGCATATAATCAAAAATAATCCTTTCTTTTCAAAACTCCCAATTTTCTACTGAATCATTCTTAACCCCATTGAATTCCTTCTATTCAAAATCCCAAATTCCAATTAAATCTTCTTTAGGTAAAATGTATATAACGAATTGCATTTAAGCTATCTCCTTTAGCTACATTGTCATTCCCAAATCTTTCCCCATGCATAAAATGAAATCCCTTTAGACCATTATGCATTAAAAGATTATCAACAACAAATGACTACTAAAACAATTCATTATTTTCAGTTCAACACAGACAGCAAATACAAGACAGTAAAGAAAAATAACTTAAAGTTTTAAACTTTAATTCAGTAACATGCCTGTATCAGCTCCTTTCCAGTAATACTCCACTAGCAATCTTCTATTGTTGATCTCAGCCAACAGTATCCTCTCTCAGAAATTCTCCAAATAAAGAATATTATTATCTCACAGTAATTTATAAATGAGAATACTCAGCACTCTCTGAAACACTTGAAACAGATAACTAACACAGACTCACAATATTGGCTCTCAAAATTTGCAGTGTATAAGCTCCCTAAAAACGTCAATGAAGAGAAAATCCGAAGTGCCTTTGAATGAAAGTTTGTGAAGTATTTATAGGCCGCAGTTAAAACAGTTTCCCCATTTCTGGGCATGTATATTGACAGATTTCAATGTTTACTCAGTCAAAATGTTACTTGCCATTCATCCAAACCCTTAGTCATGTTCTTCCTTGATGATTCGACTTCTATTCAGCCAGCAATTCGAAGAATATTTCAACTTGCAATAAAAACGAAATCTACAGCCACGTTTTGCTTGCCAGGCGTAAGAATTCTCCATGATATTTTTGCTGCGTTCTAGGTCAAGTTCCAAATCGACACAGCTCAATAGTTTGTTGCTATTTTCTGGTTTTTGAGCTTTGAATTTGTCTTCTTTCATTCCCAGCTGTGCAGGGACCTCCGCCATTTCCACGGGAGAGTTTCCTCTTTTCTTTATTTTCATTCATTTGCTATAATTCGAATTTTTCCAAAAGTTTCCTTAAAAGTATTTCGCCTCTTTTCAAATGTACTAGTTAAATATTTCATATGGTAATCTTTTAAATATTTAAACTTCCATTTTTTACAAACCACGAATTTCCTTCTTCAATTTTTAACACTTTAAAATAAAATGTGAATTTCATTCTTTTAATTTGAAATTGTTTTAATAACTTCTATTTTATTCTTTAAACTTTGAAATGGTTTTTATTTAAATTTTAATAATTTATATTTGTATATTTTACCTATAAATGTATAATTTTAAATATTAATATTTATTTGTATATAAACGTATTTATATACAAATGAATATTAATTTTAATATTAATACATTTAATTAATAAAATATACAATTATATATTATTATTTATATATTCTTTATGTATTGATATATATATATATATAAATATATATTTAAATCTTCCAGATAATAATACTTGAATATCATTTATATCAAGGTATCAGGTGGAATGTGTACGTGCAAACATGTTTACATGTACTCTATGTATATACATATGTATGCGTATATACATGTCGATACATATGTACGAGCATATCCATTTGCTTAACGTACATACGTGTTGATATGTCTATACATTTAGATGTGTATACAGTGTATACATGTATATACGTACCCATTTGACCTTTATCACATTCTTTCTATTACGTTCATTCACAGGGATTCTCAGTAAAGTCAGATTAACATTCAATTACATCATATAAAGCATAAGGAAGTAAGTCATACTCCTAAGCCTATGGATGACTAACTTATCTGACCTGTTCCTCTATGTATCGTTCATAATGTGTGTGTATGCTCAACTGATTAACTTTATCGGTTAAACGACCAATACCCCTCTCCCAAGTGATATTTCCCCTCTGCCTAGAGGATTGGATCTCATTCCTGCATTCACAATTATAAACTCACGGCAGTCAATTGCTCACAAAATTAGCAATACGTATAAATTTCACAAAATATAAAAACATCACATATAAATCTCATTATGCACATATTTCATCATGATTAATATCAAAAGAACAACATAAGAATGGGATGATCAAAAACTCATATTGATAACAATGTGATTCACATCTTTATTTATTCATAAAATTGTCTTTACAAACACACAATCCTTATTCAACTCTAATAGCCTAATAGCTATACAATCGGGATGTAACAGAGAAGAAATATATGAGTTCATCGTAGAGTGAAATACTGTCACAAAGAAGCCATTTTTAGCTGGAATTCTGGAAGCTTATTTGAAAGAGAGTCCAGAAGAGCAATTTTGGAAGGAGAAGCTTTAAAATCAGGCATGAATCTTCCTAGTTTATAACTTTTATTGAAGTGATGTTTCCTTTTGGTCTTGTGGTTGTTGTTTTCAGTTAACTCTAATAGGAAAGAAATATTTTGATGAATATTTAAAGCAATGCATTGAAAGAGAAAATGTATAAGAGATTCAATGATTAGTGGAATTGTGAAAAAGGGATTATATGAGTAAAGAGCTTAAGGGATTAGATTATTTATCTTACATTAAAAAGAAATAATGGAAAAAGATAAAAGGGAAGGATTTAATTGCATTTTGAATGGTTATTGCATGTTGTGTATGATCTCTGTATATGGAGAATACGTAGATGTACTTATTATCTACTAGGATCAAAATGAAGGCAGAATCAAGTAGAGTCTTTTAGCTTAAGTTATTAGGATCATAGCAGCATAAATCGTTTGGGGAAAAAATCGGCAAACCAAAAAATCAGGATTTTTTGAAAAATCGTGAAAAAATCGGGAAAAAATCGGGAAAAAATCGGATTTGAAAAAAAATGTAAAGGAATGTAGAAAAATAGACAAAACCTATGTTTTCTAAAAACTCAAGGTCATTTCCATAGCATAGAGATATAGAGAGCAAATAAAACAGAGATTTTAAATAGAAAATAGATATTTTTTGTAGATATTCATATCGCTGATTACATTGCATTGCACAAAATATACTTCATTTTAATAAATAACAGTAAAAAACAGTGTTCCACGGGCCTGGGGGACGGGGAAACGGGGGGACGGGGAAACGCGTTTCGGAGACGGGGGGACAAAGGGCCTAAGTTTGGGGACGGCGGGGAGACGGCGGGGGGACGGCGGCGGCGGGGTGGTGGGGTGGTGGTGCTGATATAGTTATAAATATACTTATAGTACTTGAAAAACTAGTTTTGAAAGGATGTAAAACAGTATAACAGTATAAGAATTACATTTCAAATGAAACTATAGGAAATTACTCAAATTACTAATTAGTAAAATTATAACATAGCAAAATTTGAAATACTAAATCTAAATACAAAGATATCTTGAATGTTAATTGCTAAATAAAAATTGACAAATGAAATTGTTTTTGTAAAATTGAAGGTAACTAGTGGAGAGTACCTAGAAAATCAAATGAATTCAATGGGAGTTTGTGGGCAATGCCCCTAATGGGTTTGAGGGTTAGCGCCCTTAGCGGGGCCCTGGGGCGCTTCTGGCCGGGTCAAGGGGCGCTTTGCGGGTTCGGGCAGCGCCTCAGTAGCCGGCGGCAACGCCTCTGCGGGGTTCGGGGCAGCGCTTCAGCCGGCCGAAGCGCTCGCAGTGGTTCTGGCAGCTGGCGCGCTTCCCTGCCGGTATGGCGGGTCGGTGGGCGAGCTCTGCCGCAAGTCAAATGGGTTAACCTCTAAAAACTACACAAACTTTCATGGTGTACATCATTTTGTATACTTAAAATAGCAGTTCGGTTTTAATTATTAAATATTATATTTATTATTTAATATTATTAATATTTTAATCAGATTAAATATTATATTTATTATTTAATATTATTAATATTTTAATATGATTTAATATTTTAATATGAGTAATATTTTAATATGATTAAATATTATATTTAATATATTTAATATTATTAATTTATTAAATGTAAAATTGTAAATATATTATATTTATTATTTAATATTATTAATATTTTAATATGATTTAATATTTTAATATGATTAATATTTTAATATGATTAAATATTATATTTAATATATTTAATATTATTAATTTATTAAATGTAAAATTGTAAATATTTACAGAAGAAAAAAAAATTAACAATGAAATGGTCGCTTCACTGGTCCGGTCGCTTTCATCGTCTGGCTGCCTTCAGCCGGCAAATAAGGCGTTCAGATCTCGGAACCAAACCTTCAGTCGCAGCAGTTCGCGTGTCGAAGTCGCAGAACATGAAGAAAATCAATTGGCGACGCATTTTTATGCAAAAAATCACGTTTTTTAGGGTTTTTTTTCCGCGTTTTTTAGAGTTCGCGATTTTCTCACGTTTTTTTCGCGATTTTTTCGCGATTTAAACGCGATTTAAACGCGATTTTCAACGATTTTTTAGTGCGGTCAACAGAACCGAAAAAATCGCGATTTATAGGGTGAAAAAATCGGGAACACCGACGATTTTTTAAAAATCGCGATTTCTGCGATTTTTTGCAGATTTATGCTTCTATGATTAGGATAACTGAGACAAGCTAAGTACTCCTAGGATAAAGAATTCCTAATTAGGAGGATTGATACAAGACACTTGTAGACTGTTTCATTTCTAGTAGGTTCATATGATTGTAGGATGTTTGGGGTGACAGATTTACCCATTGAAGGACAAAACCTATGCATAGAGTAAGGAAGCCTCAAGTCAAATCGGCCCTGAGTAGTGTTTATGATAGATGACCTTCATTTGAAGTACTGAATGAGAATACTTTGGCCAAAGTAGTGAAACGTACGACTGCCACATAGATGTGAGTTAGTTGAGACTACACTGTCAGTTCATTGTGATCCAAGTACTAGTTCGAGATTGTGAAATAGCAAGGTTCTAGTTGTGTAGGACACAACACTATGCTCAGTTGGTAATCGTTAAAGGATACCCTACCAATCTCTTCTTCGAAGGGAGGGCCATCTATCTAACGATAGGTGTGCGGAGGACCGCATTATAAGTCCGTGGTTGGCGGAAAAGCGCCCGAGTGATGTTTCTCCTCCATAGCAAGCGGCCGATGTACCAAGATTTGAAAGGACGAACTCCTGGACCTTCTTACTTCTATTTGTGCAAAAGCTTACGAGCTATGTATGTAACTTTATTACTTTTGAACTCTGATTTATATTTGCAATGGAAATGAAATTCATGTGGTAACATTTTGTAACTTGTATGTATTTATCAATAAAGAAAGGTAAAATTTTATTATATTATCTTTGTTACTTGTTACCTTTACATGTTTAAAGTGAGAATTGGAAAATTTTAATTTACGCAAGGATCAGGTCATTACACCTCGCCTCGGACAGCTTCCATGGAGTCGGTGCAATCTTCAGGGGAGATGACTAAAGATGTTCAAACCACCACTTGACATGAAGATACCATCACAACGACGCATACCGTCATTCAAACTGTGATTGAAGTTAGGCCCACAACGTTTCCAATTGACCACACAAGGCGGACACACCATCAGTGAGCCCTCTAGTGGTATGGATAAGCGAAGCTTGCTTAGATCAAACACCACATTCCATTATTACTATCAACTTGCATGAAAATGAAATTACGCTACTCTACGCTACTTGAGGTAGAAGGGATGAAGAAACCTCGCTAGTTATCCATAACAAGGACGAATTTCACCATCAATGAAAAGGTCTTTTATTATGAAATTTTTACACAACAATTTCTTGCAAAAGTTTACAAAGGAAAACTTTCCTTCTTTAACTACACTATCAATCTATACTAAGCTACTTCTAAGTTGTCCCTCTACTCTATGTCTATTGTCTAACTTAACATCTATTCTAATCGGGTACAAATGAGGGGGGATGCCCCTTTATATAGCTGGCCAAGTCCAACGGACGGCTCAGATTACAATTGGCCGGATGGCCCAGATCATGCCACCTCAGCCCTAAACAAGATTCACCCTAAAAACCGCCACCAAGAGGAGTGGGGTAATAAATGAGCCATTAATGTCCATCTTGTAAACGCGTTTGCACTGTTCTTGTTCTTGACTGCAAACTTGACCAAACAGCCTCAACTTCAAGCATGGCAGGCACGTTCTTATTTTGAAATTCTAAGACTGCAACCTCATTCTTTTGCTTGACGATGATTTTCCTCGATGTTGTTCTTCAACTTTGCTCGGGTTTCCACTCTTTTCTCCATCTTGAGTTTTGAAAACATTTCTTCTCTGTCAATTGAGTTGGGCACATACTAAGTCTCAACACTTAGTCATTTTCTCCAAGTATTCGCTTCATCTCCCCAAGTCACCACCGTTTAGCCTCGACGTTCCTCCTGCAAAACAAGCAAGGAGAAGAGCATCAGAACACTTCATAATATAGATTCACTTTACTTACCTGATTTTCATGCTCCAATCTTTGAGGTTTGAGCAATCTCCGGAACATTTCTCTTCGAGGAAACCCTTCTTTCTTCATAACTTTTCAACATCCGCATGCCATCTTGACGCCTTCATCCTAATATTTGAGTTTCACTTTAGCTTCACATTCTTGATGCCTTAGAGAAATTTCACCTTCCTCAAGGGTGTATCATAATTTATTTAATCAGCTGGGTCGTTGACGACTTTGATTTTATTCAACTTTGGCTCAAGAAGATTATCATCACGAAGAATTTGAGTAAATTCACCCAGGCAGCCAACTTCAAATTCATCATCTGAAGCATTTTTCCTTTTGAAAACACATTTTATCCATTTTGCCTTAGAAAATTTATATTTCCTTTAGGAAAAATCATTACTTCAAGTGCCGATCAAAATCTCTATCCTGAAAGCCTTGGCGAAGTGCAAAAGACACAAAAATCCATTCCTCGTCGAAGATCTTCAATACCTAGAAGAAAATTTCTTTCGGAACTTGTCGAATTCATGGGTATACAACGAACGGGTTCATTTAATTTTTCTTGAATTTTGAACCTTAGAAAAATAATTTTCAACAAGTTTATTCTTGTTCTTCATTCCTGTGAGTATTTTCCTGCTCCGACCTAAAGATTTCCAATCAACCCTGTGAAGCTGGCATCCTCTAACTTCATCTCTGGCAATTTTGTTCATGTCTTAGGAAATTTCATCACTTCACCAGACTTAGGCGTTTTTCGTAAGGAAGAAAAATTTTGTGCCTTAGAAAGATTTTTAAATCACTTAGTACATTTTGGATTTTGCCTTAGAAAATTTTAATTCATCTATCTCCAATCACTTATTTTTCCTGTGAAGAGATCTTAGCACAACTTGCTTTTAGAAAGTCACCACCTTACATACTTCTTGGCGCACTTAGCATATTGAAGTAGACTTAACCTCAACGCCCTCCTTAGTCACCTTTTACTCACTTTACCTTGGGCGCATATCACACAGGCAGGAGTATGAACTTTATTTCAACGCCCTAGCAATACTTATCATTATGAACTTTGGGCCAATCTCACACTTGAAGAGGATATTTATTTCCACGCCTTAGTAATTTTCCCCTACCAACTTCACCTTGTCTTCATCTTGCATGACGCATATAGAGGTGCATGCCTCAAATTTACTATACTTAGACAACTTTCTCCAACTCCCCACAAGTCAAGGGCGCATTCAAAGGGAAAAGCTTCAAATTTCAAACACTTAGATGATTTTCTTGATGTCTTGCAAGGTTAGGCGCATATGAGGGGTCAAGGTTTCACTTTTAATGACTTAGAAGAATTTTTTTTAGGCCCCTCCTTACCTTGGGCGCAAATAACCCCTTGTGCTTTCATTTTTAATGCCTTCACCAATTTTCCTGCATCATCTTCAAGGTTGGGCACATCTAGCATGCTGAGCTTTCAATTTCTACTCCTTAGAAGACTCTTGCTATTTTCGTTCTTCAAGTGGGGCGCAAATAGGAGGGGTTACTTTAAATTTGAATACCTTAGATTATTTCCAAGGCTTCCTCACTTCTTGGGCGCATACAAGGTGTCATGCTTCAAATTTCAACACTTAGAAAATTTCAAGGCCCTCTCTTCATCTTGGGCGCATTTAGCCCCTCATGCTTTCAATTTTCATGCATTGGTAGAATTTTCACTCCTCCAGCAGCTTGGGCGCATTTGGGAGGTAGAACTTTCATTTGGGGGCGCAAATAGAGTATTGAGCTTTTAGTCTAAAAGCCTTAGAAAAAGTTCAATCACCCACTCCAGTTTCAAGGGCGCATTTGACCCTTTGTACTTTCATTTTCAAGCACTTAGAAAATTTTCAAGTCTTTCTCCAAGTTAGGGGCACATTTAGGGGGTGGAACTTTCACTTTTCAAATACTTAGAAAATTTTGAGATCTCCTCTTTACCTTGGGCGCAAATAAGAACCCCTACTTTCATTTTATTTGCCTTAGTCAAAATTCCTACGTTCTTAACTTGCAAGGGCGCAATTCATAGGGTCAGCTTTCAATTTTTATGCCTTAGGATATTTTCAACGCTTCATCCAAGTGTAGGTGCACTTAGGAGGTGGAACTTCAAGTTTAAGACACTTAGGCGAATTTTCATGTTCTCTTCAAACTTCAAGGGCGCAATTGAGAGGGTAAGCTTTTAATTTCAAACACTTAGGAAATTTGGAGGCCTTTCCTTACCCTGGGCACATTTCACCACTTGTGCCTATGTTTTAAATGCTTTAGTTGAATTTATTACCTCCCTCAAGGCTAGGCGCATATAGAAGGTGCTACTTCAAATTTTGAACTTGCAAAACTTTCAACACTTAGATTTCCTCCAAGGGCGCATATCATAGGTTGAACTTTCACTTTGGGGCACATTTAGCATGGGGAGCTTCAAGTTTGAAGCACTAAGAAGAATTTGTAACTTCCTCCAAAGTAAGGCGCATTTAAGGGGGTGAACCTCCAATTTGTTTGCCTTAGAAACTTTTTAATCACCCCTTCTCAAGGCTAGGCGCAAATAAGACCCTCTACTTCCAATTTTTTTACTTAGAAAATTTTTGATGTCTTCTCCAAAGTTGGGCGCATTTCACCCCTTCGAGCTTCAAATTTTCATGCCTTAGAGAATATTTCGGTGTTAACTCTTCTGGTAAAGGCGCAAATCATACCTTGAGCTTCAAATTTAAAATACTTAGAAATTTTCAAGGCCCCAATCTTCCTCTTAAGGCGCATTTAAGTATCAAGCTTCAAATTTGAAGTGCTTAGATAATTTTCATCAACCTTTAGCTTTAATGGCGTTTTTCATTGGCTGGACTTGAACATTTATCAATTTTAGTGAATTTCATGCCTTTTGCCAAATTTGGAGTGATTTGCTCATGCTAACCCTAGCTTGCCCTAACTTTCTATTTTTAGAAAGTTCTCCACATTTTGCATTTTAAGCTAATTTTTAGCTCCAGAAGGCTTGATTCTGGTTTGTTTCGAACCTCGGGATGTGGGTAAGCTGCTGATGCCTGATGTCTGCCTTATACCTGCTATTTTTAGCAACTTAGTAAAAATAGCAATTTCTCATAATATCTTCAAATTTGGTGTGCTGAAGGCCTAAAGTGTGGTGGTCGTGGCTAGACGCTGCCTTCGCATGATTGTCGTGTTTCGCCCTTGAATTTAGGAAACCCTAATTTTTCTGCACCATCCTGCTAAAAATAGTAAGTGTCCAATTTTCCACCCTCTGCAACTCCGTTTGTGTTGAAATTTGCGCCATGGGGTCCTGATCACCTGCTTGACTTGTTCATACTGAGACTTCGCGCTAACTTGCTATTTCCGGCATGTTTCTGAAGTGGCTTACTATTTATAGCAGCTGCTTGATTTTGTGACTTCCTTAGCTCCGTTCGACTTGAATTTTGGATGCCGTGATCCTCATCATGTGACCTGCCCGTTGACACTGGCGCCTGCTGCTGATTTACTATTTATAGCCCGTTTCAGGAATGCCTTACTATAATAGTAAGTGCTCGCTTGCCTTCAAATTTTACCGGTGGATAGCTTGAAAGATGTTGGAACGCAGTGGGATACACCGGGTTTTCGGAAATTCTGACTTTTTACTCTCTTTTTAGGGCCCGAAGCTGGAAACCCTAATTTGACTTTGTATGCATATCAAACGACCTCCGTTTGACCTCGTTTTTGTTGCACTTCACCTTGTTTGTGGCTCTGATGTGCTGGGAGAGAGCTGCCGGAATGCACTTGCTAAAAATAGTAAGTCACTAAAAACCAATCATCCTGCTTTGCATGTCACACCACTGCACAGCTCTTGAAAAACCCATAAAGAATCACCTGACATGCAAAGAAAACCCTGACATGCAAACCCTAAAAATAGCCTCTGAAGGCTGAACACTGAAAGTTATCATCTCACATTGCATGTTACATCATCGCGAAGGTTTCTGAAAATCCAGAAGGAATCTCCAGCCATGCACTGAAAAACTTTGCGTATAAACCCTGAAATTTGCTTCGGAAGCTGAACTGCTAAAAATAGTAAGTTGCCCATTTCAGCTCAAAATTTGTAGGCGAGCAACCTGACATGTTCTGTATGCAGTGCGATGATCGAAACTTCAATAGTGCTGAGAAAACATCCCAAATTAGGCACTTACTAAAAATAGTAAGTTGTCGGAATTCGATGAAATTTAGCTAGGGACCTGCTGGAAGCCATCTGACAACAACGTTAATCTCAAATTTCAATAGCCAAACTTGACTTGACCTCAAATTGACGTGAAGGAATCAAACCCTAATTTTATAGACTTAGCTAAAATTTCACGTTTAAGCTCACAGACGGGCACATCCCTGGAAAGACAGACATTGGAAAAGAGAGACAACGACAAAACAAACTAAACCAAGCCAAAACTTCAAAATGAAGCAAAAATTAGGGGGTCCCCATTTGCAATGGGGTGATGTGTGAAAAAGGTCACAACACGTACCAAGAGTTTGGCAACCTCTTGAGGTATTTTGCCTGCGTTTTTGAGAGCTAACAGGACCCTCTAACCATCTGTATTAGCCTACGAGGGCCAAGAGTAGGGTAAACCATTCAGAAACAAGGTCAGGCTAAAATGGGGACATTACACTTGCAAACTCTTTAATGCTGGTAAATGATTTCTTGTTTTGTTTTTGTGTTTGTATGGATGCTATGATGCATGAAACGACATCAAATACACATTCTAACTTACGCCAATTGGTTACAATGAAAGAAAGATACAATGCAAGTGTAATTCTTACTTTCCAAACTGTAATATGACTGAAAATACATACAATGTGCAGCTACAATAGATAGACAAACAATTGGCATGCAAATTACTTATGCAAATAGGAAGCTACAACAATGTTGTACCCAAACCAAATTTTTTGCTTCATTAAGGCATTTTGCTTAAAAGAGTCTAAATTTTGCTAGACTGATGCCAAAATACAGTTTTTGGGCAAGTCAAGAATGGACTTTGGTCAGTGTCATGTCAGTTGTCAGTAGCAATTGGTGAGTACCTTGAGCTCGGAACCTGAACCTGGGACTCAGAATGAGATATATCATGATGGAAAACTAGTTCACGACGAGATTATACCCCTGCATGGTCATTTCAGTGGCCAAAACGATGATTATAAAGATCAAATAAATGAAGATTTTTAGCAGAAAAGCAAATCTGTGCCCTTGTAGCCTAGGGGCGCCCTTCTTTTCGAAGGCCCAGATCTTGTTGCTTTTGCCTGTGAATGCATTCAATCTCTTCAGAATTAGCCCAGCTATCCGACGAGCTATCCGGCGAAGTCATCCGAGTTGCAGAATTCCGGCAACTGATGTCAGAAGTTGAAGGTACGAGAGGATGCATGTCACAAAAGATGGTCAGTTCACAGATTTCTGCGCCCCTGTAGCTCAGGGGCACCCTTGAATTTAGCTCATCAGATGATGGTATTTGCAGATGTGGTCTTCCTGAGATCTTTTCTAATCTAGTCTAGCTTCACAACACACCAGTTAGCCAGTCAATCCGACATTCTGAGTGATCCTAGTAGAGATTCTACTAGACACGTAAATCAGAGGGTGGAGAAACGTAGTGATACACACGTGTACCTCTGTAGGCCAGGGGCACCCAGCCTTTAGGCCTGTCAGATGGGGTTTTTAGCATTCACAGTGTTGGTTGAATATTTTGTAAACTTGAGAGGTTTAACAAAATGGTGGTTTCAGCCAAAGTTTGTGAGATAAAACTCTCCTAATTAAGGGAAGGCTCCCCCTATCTAACTAACTAAAAACAAATATGGGTGGAACGATAACCTTTCCTCTTGTTTCAGGAAAGATTAAACTTTTTTCTCTTTTCAGAAAGGTAATATGAACTTTTAAATAAACTTTAACAACTTTTAATAAAATCAAGAGAAAGGAAATGAACTTTCCTGAAAGCTCAAAGACTTTCGTCGCTTCCTTCGGGACGGGAAAACAGTTTCAAGCACAAAGTCTTGAAAATCTGATATCCTATCTACCCTTTTGTAAGATAATCTAATAACAATATACAACACAAGACAGCACAAAGTCTGCAAGTATCATATATCTATTGACTACTTCAAATGAGAATTATTACGAGCACAAAGACTTGCAATTCTTCTTGATTTATAAACTCAAATTATGAATTCAATTTTCAACATTCACAGCACAAATTCTGCAAACATTTCAATTGAAGCTCTCCTTAGCAATCTTCCACAATCTCCAAATAATCACAAAGTAATGCTCCAAAATGACATAAGAGCACAATGGATACAAAGTAGGACTTCAACACAAAGTTTGAAATTCCAACTCTTTGATATTACTTGAAAAAGAACAACTTATAACTATAAAGCTCAAAGTCTTTATGAGTACAAAATTCTGCAGAATTTTCTTGCTAGCCAAAAATATTAGGATTACAAAGGACCCCCTCAAGTATTTATAGGAGAGAGGTCATGAGAAAAAGGTGGGAGGATCCCAACTAACTTGAGAAATTCTCTCAACCACCAACTACTTGCAATTGACTTATTCCAAATTATAGTCCTAAATTATCTTGACTTGTAATTTGATTACATGTAATTACAATCTTCAATAATGCGAGTAGCATGGCCACTTGCCATTACAATTTCTGACTTTACATGTAACTTGTCAAAACAAAATTACAAATGCATAATTGAAATTATTTGAAGTGTCCAAGACACGACTCTAACTACATCATCCTTCATCTGCGATGATCTTCATGTTGCTTCAGGATTTTAGAACTTGAAGTATTCAGGATTGGTGAAGACATCTCGAACTTGGAACGGGAATTTGCATTCTTAATGATCTTTGTGTCCTTGGTGAACTTCAACCTTATCATAGGCTTGGAATAGTACCATTTCTTTAGGAAGGAAGTTCTTCTCTTCATTGCGTTCTTTTTCCATGCTTGATTTACTTTGTCCCTAGATGGTTTCATGAGGATTATTGACCTTTGGGCTTCCCCATGAATTACTGTTGTATCTCTTCTTCTTTTGTTCACTGATGAAGAACCCATAACACCTTATTCAAGATGAAATTGTTATAAAACAATGCCCATGCCTTGATTTGTTGGTTTGATAGATCATGTGTGTAAACAAGACTGACAAGGGAAGGGATAAATTGACGCAAAAATGGGCTCACAAGTGAATTTTGGGTTTTGGAAGGTTGACAACAAGTAAAGAGTGAAATAGGGATTTTTGGAAGCCATTGCAAGTAAAAAGTGCAAGGTAAGAAAAATGAGAATCATTGCAAGTTTATTTTTAAAACTTTTCATTTGCTTTCTTGATCAAAACTTCCTACTTGCAATTGGTTTATTAAAATTCCAATTTGCAGCCAAGGGCATCATTTTTCTTTCTTTTTTTTGCAGAAAATGGAAATGAGATAATGGAGAAATGGGTATGTAAATGAGATGAAATGAAAGGGAAATTTATGGCAAATGAAATGAATGGAATGAAAGTGAAATGAAATGAAAGGCAAATGGTATGAAATGAAAAATGCTGAGAAAGACGTTTTTGAAAGACATTTTTATGGAATGAGGAAAACTCGTTTGGGAATGGAGGCATTTTTGGATGAATGAAAACACATTTTTTATTGAAGGCGTAAAAGATGGAATGAGAGGCGAATGGCGTGTTCCAAATGAAGGTGTATGAAAGTAAATACATTTTTCAGCATAGATGTGTTTTATAAAATAGCATATGAGATGGAATGAAAGGCGTATGAAAAGAAAATGTGTTTTCAGCTGTAAGTATTTTATAAAATATGCAAACTTAGCTTTATAGAAAGGCAATCCAGGAACAAAAGATTTAAAGCAACAAAAATAGAAAAATAAAAAGAAACAAAAAACATACATGCAACAAGAGTTTACAAGCCAAAATAAAGAAAAATAAATAAATAAATAAAACCCTAGGCGCCTTGAGCAAACTCAAATCTGCAAAAATGTGGCAATGGTAGAGCAAAAATGGGGGATTTAATAAAGTTGCAGCCCTTGCCAAGTGTTCTTCATGCCAAAAATCTCTTCAATCGGGGTACATATCAGCAAGAGCAAGCTACAAAATTCACAAAAACACTTGCAAAACTAATTTTGGGTTTTTTGATGCTCATTGCAAGTTAAAAATAACAAATAACTTTAAAAATGCCCTATACTTGCAAATCGGGTTTTTTGATACTCATTGCAAGCTTAAAAACTCAAATTGGGCTTTTCAAGGCACTTTACAAGTTAATTTTCATGAAATCGGAGTTTTTTGGAGTCATTACAAGTGACTTGACTCAAATAGGAACTTTTTCAAGTCATTCCAAGTGACTTTAAGTGAATTGGAACTTTTTTAAGTCATTGCAAGTGACTTTAAGTGAAATCAGAACTTTTTTAAGTCATTGCAAGTAACTTCAAGTGAAATCGAAACTTTTTTAAGTCATTGCAAGTGACTTTAAGTGAAATCGGAACTTTTTTAAGTCATTCCAAGTAACTTTAAGTGAAATCGAAACTTTTTCAAGTCATTGCAAGTAACTTTAAGTGAAATCGAAACTTTTTTAAGTCATTACAAGTGACTTTAAGTGAAATCGGAACTTTTTTAAGTCATTGCAAGTGACTTTTTAAAAAGTGTCATGTCCCCTTCTAGTTGACATCTCTCCGAGCACAGGATTAGCCTATTATACAACCTTCGTAGGCTGATAGATTGGATAGAGGGTCATGTTGGAGCTTGGCTCAGCTTCAGTTGGCAGTATTTGATCAGTTATCTTTCGTTCGGGCTCATTCGGACACTTGTAGCCCGAGTTGCTATTTTTAGCAGTTATTCAGCACTCAGCGTGGGACCCCTGCTATTTTTAGCAGTATGGATTGATAGCGTTCAGAATCACTTCAGTGTTCATCAGCTTCAGACGGTTCGTGCATCGGGTATATATCGAGAGAAATATTAATATTTAATTGATTTAATTAAATATTAATTGTGGAGCATTATAATATATAGTTATAATATTTTATTATAACTTAAGTGATTTCAGTGAAGGGGTCGCCCATCATCAGAAAGGGGCCATTTGGCAATTAAATTATAATTAAAAATTACGTTGAAGACTATTGAAAAGAATTAAAAAGAAGTCGAAATTTTAATGATCCCTATTATTGTGGAATTCGCACTTCTCAAGGTATAAGCCATTTGCTTGGAAATTCGAGCCTATTATGTTATTGATGATTGAAAATTGATCAAGTCTTGAGCAGAGCACAGAAACTTAGGGTTTCAGTCTCGAATGCATTGGGGAACGAGCCATCTCCAGTGAGAGCGATTCAGAGGGTGAGATATCACCTGATTTATTGCCAGGCCGAGGAATTTCTTCATTTAGAAGAAGTTACAGAGCATCACAGATAATAAATATTCAGGGTTATTGATTTACAATACATTCAGAGGGTTTACAGAGTGGAGGGGCATATTATATTGGAGTCTGGACATCACTTTGCAAGAGGCCGTACCATTGTACTTGCTGCTGTACCTAGCAGTACCTTGCTGCAGGCCGTACTTCCTTCAGTTGAGCCGTACTCTTGTTTTGGGGAAAACGCCTTTCATTAAGGCCATCTTTCATCATTCCTGGAGGCGCCTAAGCATTGGGATCTTATCCGGAGCACCAAACGGAAGGAGAAGCAGTTATTCATAATAGCCGTACCATCTCAAGCAATTTATCAGCAAGCTGCAAATACCAGGTTTTCATTAAAAGTCATTGCCTTTTTATTTGCATGTATTTGGATCCTCATTGTAACTATCTCAGAAGACAAATAAATATACTGGCATCAGTATTTGCCTTAGATTCTATTATTTCCGGAGTTAAATAATTTTTACTGAATTTTATATCATTTCTTGCAAAGTCGCATTCTTTATTATTTATGCAAAAAAAGTCAAAAAAACCAAAAACTGCAAAAACAAACAAAAAACTGTCAGAATCAGAATCAGGGGGAAACTAGGGTTTCTACAGTAGTATCAGAGCTAAATCCTGCCATTCTGAGGGTTTAGCAGTCTTATGCAACCAGAACAGTTTGGGTCTCACAGGTATTACACACGCAGACGTGCTCTGATTGACAGGAAACAGAGTTTGAGCATGCAGCCGGAAAACATGGCTGACAGAACAGATGTTCCTAGAACAGAGATTCCTCAAAACCCTAGAGATCAGGATGATGCAGAGGTTTTGCATGCACTCAGAGATTTACGTGCAGGTCAACGGCAGTCGAATGATGTATGTCAGCAGTTGACAGTGGCACTTCAGAGATTGGGTACTCTGAGGAGACCGTCACCACATCGTGATGATGAGAGGAGTGAAGCAGGATCTCGCAGAGCACCGAGGACAGCCTCACGGACAGCAGATAGGCCCACTAGGCCTACTTTTGTGAGACAGGAGGCCGAGGAAGCTATTGCAGAGGAGGAGCATGAGGAGTTGTTCGCAGACACACTTATGGCAGCGAACGAGGAGTGGGAGTTAGTACCACCAGAGGTCAGAGAGAGGATTTCTTTTGACCGTTTTGTCACTTAGAGGCGAGAGCACCACAGAGGTCGTCAGGATTGGAGACCTAGATACCAGAACAATGACCTAAAACATGCAACCAACAGGCTTAATCTAGCGATGTTCGATGGTAGTGGTAAAGTGACAACTCAGGCTTGGATTAGGAAGCTGGACACTTTTCTTACATTGCATCCGATGGCGGAGAGGGATGCAATTAGTTATGCGACACTACATCTGGAGGGAGTAGCTTATGATTGGTGGCACCACGGTATGGTGACCTTACCGCGTGACAGGATCACGTCATACCAGGAGTTTGTGGACAGATTGGTTGAGCGGTTTGACAGGAAGGATCCAGAATCCTACTTCAGAGACTTGGCTCAGTTGAGACAGAGTGGCAGTTTGGAGTCCTATATTGGTGACTTTCAGAAGTTATCAGTCATGGTTCCGAACATTTCAGAGAGGCGGTTGGTAGTACTCTTCATGGAGGGTTTGACAGAGCCACTGAGAGGTTGAATCAAAGCCTTTGATCCTCCTTCATTACAGGAAGTGATGAAGAAAGCACGAAGCATGGAGTTAGCTGCACCATCTAGTAGATTTAACTCCAGAGGTAATTCATCTTTCAGGGACAATAAGGGTTTTAACAAAAATAGAGACAAGTTTGATTTTAACAAAGAAAAATCAGATTTTAAGAACGATTCAAAAGGTAAATCAGCAGCTCCACCTTTGGATTGAGAGGCCCTTAATGATCTACGCAGGAAGAAGCTTTGCTTCTACTGCAAAGGTCCCTATGACGCCAATCACGATTGTCCTCTAAGACCTAAGGGCAAAGAAAATCGAGTGATGTGGGCGTATTATGAGGATTCGAAATCAGAAAATTCCGAACAGCAGGAGAGTTCTGAGGATTCAGAGGCGGAGGCTTCAGAGCCTAAGGCAGAGATAGACTCAGAACTTCAGATACAGGAGGCACTCTTATCTAGCATCCAGCAGGAGGGCTCATTAAGGATTCGTGGTGTGTTAGCAGGACAGAGGGTCATTACCCTTCTTGATACAGGAGCTACACATAATTTCATAGATGCTAGATTCGTTGAGAAACGCGGACTCATTACTGAGGAGTTCGAGGGCATTAGGGTTAAGGTGGCCGACGGATACACTTTGAGGTGTGAACGCATGATAAAGGATCTCCCTTTACGCTTGAACAATTATGAGTTCAAGGCTGATTACTATGTTGTTAATATGGGAGATATTGATTTGGTCTTGGGAATGAAGTGGCTTCATTCATTGGAGGAAGTCACTCTTCGTCTCAAGGACATGGAGATCCGTTTTGATGTTGACGGGAAGACATACCAAAAGCACCGGACAGCAACATCAAAACAATTTCTTTCAGTCGGATGGAGAGGCTCATGCGCACGACATGGTGAGTGGGCTGCCGAGTGCACTTTAGCACCTATACGAGGGACAAGCAGAAGACCAATATCATCCAGTATACGCCATTGAGAGTCAAGCATGATAAGGTATTCAAAGTGACATTCCACCAGGGAGACCTCCAGACAGGGCATTGAGCATATTATTGAGCTTGAGGGGCGCTAAGTCCGTCATGATTACGCCCTACGACATCCTAAACGGTCAAGGGCGAGATCGAAGACGGTCGAGTTTTTGCTATGGGTCACATTCGGCCTAGCAAGTCACCATTCGCTTCTTCAGTTGTCTTGGTAAAGAAGAAGGATGGAACATTACGCATGTGCATTGACTACAGGGTCCTGAATAAGAGGACAATCAAAAGCAGGTATCCGATATCGCGGATTGACGAGCTTATTGATGAGCTCCATGGTGCCTGTTACTTTACCAAAATTGATTTACGATCAGGGTCCGGGAACAGGACATAGAGAAGACTGCCTTTCGATGTCATTGTGGGCACTTCGAGTTCGTAGTGATGCCATTTGGGCTCACTAATGCACCAGCTACTTTTCAGTCCACGATGAACAGGGTTTTTCATTCACTGCTGAGGAGATTCGTATTGGTCTTCTTCGATGATATTCTTATATACAGCAGGACTTGGCAGGAGCATCTGGCTCACCTGGAGACCGTGTTGAGTATTCTTGAGAGGGAGTCCTTGTACGCCAAGGAATCCAAGTGTGACTTGGGGATGACCGAATTGCTATATCTAGGTCACATTATCAGTGCAGATGGAGTGCGTATGGATCCTGAAAAGATCCGCGCCATTATTGACTGGCATACACCGGCAAACCTGACACAGTTGAGAGGGTTTCTCAGTTTGTGTGGATTCTACCGTAGATTCGTGAATGGCTATTCACGACATGCAGCCCCTATGACAGATTTACTGAAGAAGGGTGCATTTATTTGGACTCCTGAGGCACAGGAATGCTTTATGAGATTTAAGGAGTTGATGACCACATGCCCTGTTTTGGCACTACCTGACTTTACGAAGCCTTTCGAGCTTTAGTGCGATGCATCAGGTGAGGGCATTGGTGCGGTGCTTATGTAGGACAAGCACCCGATTGTGTATGAGAGCCGAAAGCTCAGAGGGCCAGAGAGACTTTATAGCATATATGATAAGGAAATGCTCGCTATCATGCATGCCTTAGCAAAATTTAGATAGTATCTTGTTGGCAGCAAATTTTGTATTAAAACTGACCATAATAGTTTGAGACACTTCTTGGGGCAGCGAGATCTTAATGACCGTTAGTAGAAGTGGGTCAGTAAGTTGCAGGCATATGACTTTGATATCTCGTATATCAAAGGTACACAGAACGTAGTAGCTGATGCTCTTTCCCGCAGGCCATATTTGAGCTCTATGGTTCACATTTCGGAGGATTGGAGGCATATGATTGTGGCAGAGTATGCCAAGGACACTTGGGCCTCCAGCATTGTTGAGGGATCGACGGTTGATACCAAGTATACACTTGTGAATGACTTGATCATTTACAAAAATAGGATATATTTGATTCCAGGTTCAGAGGTGAAGAACATAATCATGCGAGCCTTTCATGATGTACCGACTGCAGGACACCCCGGGTATTTCAAAACCTATAGACAGATACGGGAGAGATTCACATGGAAAGGACTTAAGGTAGATGTTCTTCAGTACGTGCATGAGTGCCCTGTTTGTCAACAGAACAAGCAGGAGAACACGTACCCGGCAGGTTTATTACAGCCACTTCCGATTCCTGACAGGAAGTGGGAATGCCTGTCGATGGACTTCATTACGGGCTTGCCTAAAGCCCAAGGGCGAGATTGCATATATGTAGTTGTGGATCGGCTGACGAAGTATGCCCACTTCTTCCCGATTACCACTACCTACACCGCTACACAGGTAGTAGAGGTATTCTTTCGTGAGGTATTCAGATTACATGGGTTGCCTCGGAGCATAGTGAGCGACAGGGATAGTCGGTTCTTGAGTCACTTCTGGCAGGAGGTATTCAGACTCTGTGGAACTGAGCTTACACCGAGCACCAGTTACCACCCTCAGACAGATGGGCAGACGGAGATTGTGAATAAGTGGGTGGAAGGGTACCTCAGAAATTACATTGCAGGGCAGCAGAAGGCATGGGTCAAGTGGATTCGTTTGTGCGAGTATTGCTATAATACGACATTCCACATGACTATTTAGATGTCTCCTTTTATGGCGTACGGTATGAGGCGCCAAGTTTCCTTGATTTGCTACTGAGTGACAGTAGAGTGCCGAGTGCTGGAGACTTATTGCAGGAGAGTCAGGATACTATGAAGGCTCTCAAGGAGAATATCGCCAAGGCACAAAATCAGCAAAAGCAGTATGCAGATCAGAAGAGGACGGAGAGGCATTTTGAGGTGGGTGACATGGTTTACCTCATGCTGCAGCCCTACCGTCAGTCCACTCTTAGGAAGAGTGGGTCAGAGAAGCTTAAGCCACGTTATTACGGTCCTTTCAGGATCCTGAGGCGAGTTGGAGAGGTGGCTTATGAGTTTGAGTCAAGGCGTGAGAGCAGTGGTACACAATGTTTTTCATGTATCACGCCTCAAGAAGGCGTTGGGACATCGTGTGGTACCGTCTGTAGTTCTACCTCCCTTAGATGATGAGGGAAAGTTGGTTCTAGTACCTGAGTCTTGTTGTGACCTTTTCCACACATCACCCCATTCAAGATGGGGACCCCTAATTTTTGCTCCATTCTGGTCTTTTTGGCTTTGGTTTTTGGTCTCTCTCTCCGTCTGTCTCTGTTCTATGGTCTACTTCCCGGGATTCCTCTGCCGTTGAGCTTAAAATGCAAAAAATTCTGGCCAAGTCTGAAAATTAGGGTTTTGTCTTCTTGGTCAGTACAGGGGTCGAATAAAGTGAATAACTTGAAAATTGAGCTTAACATTGATGTTAGCATGTTTCCAGCAGGTTTCCAGCCAAGTTTCATCAAATTCCAAGGTACTTACTATTTTTAGTAAGTCTGCAATTCTGGGCAATTTGTCAGCATTTTTGAGATTCCGATCATCACACTGCATTCGGAGTATATCAGACTGCTTGCATGCCAAATTTGAGCAAGAACTAATAACTTACTAATATTTTAGCAGCCCCGCCTACAGCAGATTTCGTGTGGTCCGTGATGCAGATTTTCTTTGCATAACCGATATTCCTTCGGTTTTTCAAAACCTTCGCAACGGTATAACATGCAAAACGAGATAACGACTTTCAGAATTTAGTCTTTCGGGGCTATTTTTAGGGTTTGCATGTCAGGGTTTCTTTTGCATGTTGGATGATTCCTTGTGGGTTTTTCGAGAGCTTCGCGATGGTGTGACATGCAAACGCAGATACTCACCCAGTAAGGAACTTGCTATTTTAGCAGTCCTCGGCAAATGCCACACCAAATAGCTCAGCCAGAATCACGAAATGATTGGTGCCACGTAAAACAAAGGCGTGAGTTCATTTGGGACGCTGCCGGTTAGGTTTCCAGCTTCGGAGCCTAAAAATAGGCATCAAAAGTCAAAATTTTCAAAAACCGGTGTAAACCACCGCGATCAGCGTCTTTCGGGCTATCTGCTGGTGAAATTTCAAGTCGATCAGAGCACTTACTATTTATAGTAAGTCAACTTGGAAACTGGCTAAAAATAGTAAATTGAGCGCATGCGTCAGTGTCAGCCAACAGGTCACGTGGTGAGGAGCGCCTCATTAAAATTTCAAGCTAATCGGAGCTGTGGAAGTACCAAAAACGAGAGGTTACTATAAATAGCAAAACACTTCTCAAAATGTGCTATTTTTAGTAAGTCAGCTCAAAATGGCAATGTCAACAGGCTAACCAGGTCATGAAGGTCCAGTGGTCAAAATTTCAAGGCAATCTGAGCTTTCGAAGTTTGAGAATCAGAGGACTTACTATAAATAGCAGGGCATGAACGCTGGCAGAGAAACGGAGAAAAATGTCTAAGTCTGGAACTTCATCCTCCACCCCCTGTGAAATGCGCCTTCAAGTATATGTCAGGCATGAAAATTTTTAAGAATGAAGTTCATCCAGTACACAGGCTAAAATGCGCCCAGCTCAAGCTCTCATGTTGAAAAAATTTTCTAAGTATAAAACTCATCCTGCAGGGAGGCCCAAATGCGCCCAAGTTTCAAGGTCAAAGCAAAGTCAACATGTTTCATCCTGTGCATGGGTAGAAATGCGCCCTCACAAGCAGAAGGATTGAAAATATTCTAAGTATGAGAAATATCCTCCTCTATGTGCCATTTGCGCCCATGCAAGGAAAGGGGTCAAAGATTTAAAAGGAGGTCAAAAGGCATTAGAGGCAGTCAGCAAGTCAAAAGGATTTCATCCTCCTACATGGGCAAAATGCGCCCAAATCTAAGCATGTGAGGACAAAGGTTGGAAGTTCATGAGTTACATGAAGGCGTTGGAAGTCTTATCCATCACATCATACAAAATGCACCCAAGTTCCAAGAAGGTCAAGCTGGTCAACAAGTTCATCCTGCTGCATAGGCAAAATGCGCCCAAAAAGGAGCATGTAAGGACAAAAACGTGGGAGATGTGAGGACACTTGTTGATGGCGCTTGAAAGTTTTCATCCACCACTACATGCCAAATGCGCCCATCCCTCTCACCCCCTCAAATGCGCCAAGAAGAGGAGAAAGTCAAAGAGGACGTTGAAATAAAGACTTCATCCTCCTGAGTATGGGAAATGCGCTTAAGCTGAAGTCAATAAAAGGTAAATAAAGAATGTGAAAGTAAAGTTAAAGGATAAAATTGTTGGGCGCGCCTAAAGTTGAGATGTGAAAGGTGTAAAAGGTAAGTAAATCAAGTAAAAGGGTGAGAGAATTTCCTAGGGCGTGTGAAGTAGTAAGGATAAATGTGGGGCGTGACTTTTTTTTAATTTTTTGTCTCAAGTGTGTGGCGCCAAGGGTGATAAGTGATGAAGTGTTAGAAAAGTTCTTAGGGCATAAGTGCGTAATGTTTTCTAGGCGTGATTTTCTCTCAAGTGCTAGACGTGGTAATACTATTCTCCAAATGCTATGCGCCATGCCAAGAGGGTGAATAAAGTGTGTTGGGCATGATTTTTCTTTCCTCTCCTAGCCTCAAATGCGCCTAAGTGGTAAAGTGTTAGAATTTTTTTCTAGACATGTGAGGTGTGAAAATAAAATGGCAAGTGCTAGGCGCCTCAAGTAAAAAATAAAAGATTTTCTAAGTATTGAGGGAGTTGCTTAGGTGTTGGGTTTTTAAATAAATATTTTCAAGTGTGAAGTGCGAAGTGAGCAATGACAGTGTGCTAGGCACGGATAAATTTTTTCTCTAAGTGAGGATGATATTTCTTTCGCCGGAAAATGATCAAATTATTTTCTAAGGGAAATTTTTCAAAATGCAAGATGATTTTAAATTTTCTAAGGCAAATTATTTTCCCTTGGAAAATACGCCTAGAGTTCAGAGTGATGAAGTTTTCCGAAGCACGAGCAATTTTCTCGGTGATGAAGTCAGGAATGCAGGATGAATTTAAGTTTTCCAATTTGGAGCAACACAGGAAGATCGCAGGCGAAGAATCAATTTAAAATGGTGAAAATAATATTTTTTCTAAGGTTCAAAATTGAACATAAAATGAACCCGTTCGTTGGGTACCCATGGGTTCGGCGCGTTCTGGAGAAAATTTTCTTCTGGGTATTAAAGATTATCGATGAGGAGTTGATTTTAAGGTCTTCCACAGCTTGTCGAGAATTTTGGGATAAATATTTTAAGTGAGCACCAGGTTGATGAATTTCCTAAGGGAAATTGGAAAATTTTCTAAGGCAAAGTGAAGAAAATGTGTTTTCAAGGTAAGATCCTCCAGACGATGAATTTGAAAGAAACTGCCTAGGTGAATTTGCTTCAATCCTTCGTGAAGATAGTTTACTTGAGCCAGAAATGAATAAAATCGAGGTTATCAGAGCTCCAGCAGGTGAAATGAATTTCTCAAAGATGAAGTTTGTCTAAGGCAAGAATTTGAACACAAAGTTGGCGATGAGCGCTTGAAAGTTGGAGCGTGAAAATCAGGTGAGTTAAGTTTATATCATGAAGTACTCTAATACTCTTCTCCTCGCTTGTTTTGCAGGAGGAATGTCGAGATCAAGCGATGACTTGAAGTGATGAAGCAGGATGATGTTACCACCTTCGAAGGAAGATAAAGTTACAAGTTTCAATCTCGAAGAAAAGGTTACAAGAAATTTGCTAAGTGTTAGCTCAAGTGACAAAGGTGAAATGTTTTCAAGACTCAAGTGACGAAGATGAAGACCCTCAAGTGGAAGAAATCAAAGAACAACGCCAAGAAAGAAGATCGAGAATAGTGTGAACGCGTCTACAAATGGAATCTTCTAGAAGGATGATGGTGGACATTATGGCGCATTTATTACCCCACTCTCCTCTGTGGCAGTTTTTAGGGCAATATTATTTAGGGCTGAGGTGGCACGATTCTGGCCACTCTATCAATTGTAACCCTAGCCGTCTTTTGGGACTTGGCTAGCTATATAAAGGGGGAGTCCCCCTCATTTGTATCATAAGTTAGAATCAGAGTAGACATTGAGAGAGTATTAGTATTAGAGCTAGATAGTGTAGCATTGTAGAGCATTTTTGCATAATTTGGAGAAGAGAGAAAGTTTTCCCTTTGAAAACTTTTGAAGAGATTGTTGTGTAACACATTTTATGATAATAGATCTTTTCATTGATGATGGAATTCGTCTTGTCATGAAATGCTAACAAGGTTTCTTCTTCCTTTCGTATCCAAGTAGCTTTATTCATGCAAGTAGCTTACTTTGGTGTGTGGTGTTTTATTGAGATAGCTTCGCTTTATTCCATACCACTAGCGGCTTGTTGATGATGAGTTCGCCTTGTGTGGTCAACTGGACATTATATTGAGTTTAACTTCGGTTGTGGTTTACATACTTATATGCGTTGTTCTGATGGTGTATGTATGTTAAGTCATAACTTGAACATCTTTTGCTATTTCCCTTGAAGATTGCACCGATTTTGCTAAGGCTGTCCGACGGAGGCTAGGTGAAATCCGGTTGAGGTCTATTGAAACGAAGCTCCACATATCCTGCATTTAGAATAGAATATAAACTTCTTAGGCCCTACACCCCTTTAAATTCAGTTCATTTCCGGTTAGAATTAGGAATCCCGTGCTTATTTGCCAAATCATTCAAATTACACGCAAAGCCCTTAGTCTACTGTTTGTTGTTAGCCGTCGGACAATTGTGTAAGTCCCCTTGACATACCAGCAATATCACATCGAGCCAAACTGAGCCTATTCGCACTCAAGGAACCTTGGAGTTGAAAGCATGATCTTACTCGCAATCTTAGCATGCTGAATACTTTGTTCAAGAGAGGATAGAGCATCCGTTGGGAGACTTTTTTCTGTGTTGGTGCGGTCTCAAAAACCACGTCAACAAGTCTATCCCGAGTATAGAGACAACAAGCAGAGAGGACTATCAGGGAATATCTCGTGAAATGGAGAGATTTGCCAGTGGAGGATGCTACATGGGAGAGCGAGGATATTCTGCAGCATCCGGAGTTGAGATTGCTTGAGGACAAGCAATTTCAGGAGGGGCGGACTGTCATGTCCCCTTCTAGTTGACATCTCTCCGAGCACAGGATTAGCCTATTATACGACCTTCGTAGGCTGATAGATTGGATAGAGGGTCATGTTGGAGCTTGGCTCAGCTTCAGTTGGCAGTATTTGATTAGTTGGCTTTCGTTTGGGCTCATTCGGACACTTGTAGCCCGAGTTGCTATTTTTAGCAGTTATTCAGCACTCAGCGTGGGACCCCTGCTATTTTTAGCAGTATGGATTGATAGCATTCAGAATCACTTCAGTGTTCATCAACTTCAGACGGTTATTATTAATATTTAATTGATTTAATTAAATATTAATTGTGGAGCATTATAATATAAAGTTATAATATTTTATTATAACTTAAGTGATTTCAGTGAAGGGGTCGCCCATCATCAGAAAGGGGCCATTTGGCAATTAAATTATAATTAAAAATTACGTTGAAGACTATTGAAAAGAATTAAAAAGAAGTCGAAATTTTAATGATCCCTATTATTGTGGAATTCGCACTTCTCAAGAGTATAAGCCATTTGCTTGGAAATTCGAGCCTATTATGTTATTGATGATTGAAAATTGATCAAGTCTTGAGCAGAGCACAGAAACTTAGGGTTTCAGTCTCGAATGCATTGGGGAACGAGCCATCTCCAGTGAGAGCGATTCAGAGGGTGTGAGATATCACCTGATTTATTGCCAGGCCGAGGAATTTCTTCATTCAGAAGAAGTTACAGAGCATCACAGATAATAAATATTCAGGGTTATTGATTTACAATACATTCAGAGGGTTTACAGAGTGGAGGGGCATATTATATTGGAGTCTGGACATCACTTTGCAAGAGGCCGTACCATTGTACTTGCTGTTGTACCTGGCAGTACCTTGCTGCAGGCCGTACTTCCTTCAGTTGAGCCGTACTCTTGTTTTTGGGAAAACGCCTTTCATTAAGGCCATCTTTCATCATTCCTGGAGGCGCCTAAGCATTGGGATCTTATCCGGAGCACCAGACGGAAGGAGAAGCAGTTATTCATAATAGCCGTACCATCTCAAGCAATTTATCAGCAAGCTGCAAATACCAGGTTTTCATTAAAAGTCATTGCCTTTTTATTTGCATGTATTTGGATCCTCATTGTAACTATCTCAGAAGACAAATAAATATACTGGCATCAGTATTTGCCTTAGATTCTATTATTTCCGGAGTTATATAATTTTTACTGAATTTTATATCATTTCTTGCAAAGTCGCATTCTTTATTATTTATGCAAAAAAACGTCAAAAAAACCAAAAACTGCAAAAACAAACAAAAAACTGTCAGAATCAGAATCAGGGGGAAACTAGGGTTACTACAAAAAGTAACTTGTAAAGTGAACAAAAAGTTCCTACAACTTGTAAGTTATATAAAAAGTTCCTACAACTTAAAATTAAAACAAAAAGTAACTTGTAATAAGAGCAAAAAGTTCCTATACCTGTAAGTTACACAAAAAGTTCCTCTAATTTAAAATTAAAACAAAAAGTAACTTGTAATAAGAGCAAAAAGTTCCTATACCTGTAAGTTACACAAAAAGTTCCTCTAATTTAAAATTAAAACAAAAAGTAACTTGTAATAAGAGCAAAAAGTTCCTATCACTTACTTGTAATAAGAAACCAAAACCCCTACTTGCAGTGATGCCCTAGAAACCCGAAATTGACCAAAAACACACTAAAAATGACTCAAAATTTCATGAAAACGGATGAGAGTGAATGAAAAATGTTATCCAAAAAGACTATAGACCCAAAACTGAAATTTTCTAACATTTGCACCTCGTAAAACGTGCCTTAGAAGAGAATTTTCAAATTTTATCAAAAATTTGATAGGTTATCCCAATTTTTAACAAATCAAAAATTAGGGACAACACAGTCTTCACGAGACTTGTGCAGAATTACTTCAGCTATCCAACGAGCCCAGTCGTCAGCCTTTGGGATTTGGCAAACACTCATATGTGCAAGGTCTTTGTAGAATGCTGAAAAGTGAAGACGTTCGGAAAATGGCTAAGTATGGAGCATATATTTCACCTTGGAAAAGGTGCCCTTCTCTTTGAGGTCTTAGAAGTAGTTTTCTAGCTTCGTCACCTCCAGAGACATCTCTTGTAAGTTGTTCTAGCTATGTGATGAGACTGACGGTGCGTGAATCGGAGCACTCTAGCTTCGGGTATCGAGGGTCAAAGTAGGGTATCCGGTTGAAAGTTACACTTTTGATAAAATGGTGTTTGAGCCTTCACAGGCCAGGGGCGCCCTTGCTTTTGGGGTCCCTAATGCAGCTTTCAGGTGCCTTACATACAGTCCTGTTGATGTGATTTTTATGACCGCACCAATCAGCAGAACAAAGTGGTCCGAAGGCTACTCCGTTCTCTCTTGATCAAAGTATTCTGTGTGCTAAGATTGCGAGATAGATCACACGTTCAACTCCAAGGTTCCGAAATACTTGGAACACCCTCAGTTGGTTTGATGTGAATTGTTTTTTTTATGAGGGGACTTACATAATTGTTCAGGATACTTTACAGTAAACAACATGTATATGCTTTGAAGGGGATTTTCGTGTGAATGATTTAGCCTTGAAGTGCGAGTTTCCTAAAGCTAACCAAAAGTGTGCGGAATTAAAAATGGATGCAAGGTTTAGAAGATCTAAATTCTAACCTAAATGCAAGGGATGTTAAGCTTAATTTAGTGAACTTCAACCAAGCGTTGTCTAGCCTCCTGTTGGACAGCTTCGACAAGGTTAGTGCAATCTTCAAAGGAGAAAAAGGATGTTCAAATCATGATTCAACGATGCAAGTACCATCACAACGATGCATAGCTACACATGAATCTTGACCGAAGTGAAGTATAAAGCATTCCAGTTGACCATGCAGGACAAGCTTACCATCAGTAAGATTGTTAGTGGTATGGACTAAAGAAGCTCACTTACATTAAACGTAAACACCCATAACTAACTATTAGCATGAAAATTAAGTCCTACTTGAAGTCGAAGGAAGAAGAAACCTCACAAACTACTCACAACAAAATTTGAGTTCACCATCAATGAAATGCTTTTATTATGATTAGCCTTCGTGACAATCTCTTACAAAAATTCTCAAAGGGAAAATTCCCCTTTTCCTTCAAATAATGCAATGAAAACTATTCTAACTCCAAAAATGTCTACTCTCTATTCTGCTTTGATATCTCACTAATTGCTAACTACTAGTGTACAAATGAGGGGACTCCCCTTTATATAACTGGCCAATTTCAACAGATGGTCCAGATCGAATTACAATGAAGGGCTCAGATTGAGCCACCTCAGCCCTAGACAAGATTAACTCTACAAACCGCCAGAAGGTGGAGTGGCGTCATTAATGGACCCAAAAATAGCAGATTCCTCCTTGACCACTATGGGCAATTAATGCCCACTATCCCTCTAGAAGATTCTCGTCCATGACTCGGATTCCCTTGCTCTTCTCTCTGACCGCGTAAGCTACGAACCGAGCCAGTACCTCATCAACTTCTTCCTCAGAAATCTCCGGAGTGAGATTGAGCTGATATTCAAGGATAGCTACCATCTGTTCATGTTGATCGCAAGGCTTTCCCCAAGCCTCAATAGACTCCTGTGTGCTTTGAATAATTGTTGAGAACGTCGAGATGTTTTCAAAGTCAAGTTGAGAGAACATCTTCATCTTGGAGAAGAAAGGTCGCAACATTGCCTTCAATCTGTCTATCTCTACCTCCTTGGGAGCTAGCCTCTTGGCGAACAATGCATCCAATGTATTGAGGATGCCCTCGTGAATATTTCTCATTGCCTTCTTGATTTTAGAAGACTCCACTGCTGCCATGTCGAAGAAGCCCTTTCCAGTGAATGCAGCTGAATGCCACCCAAGAAAATCATACTTGTCCCCAGCTTGGATCAGTCCTTCATTTACCAAAGTTTGCGTGGGCACACGCATCAAAACAGCAAGGCGAGGAATGGTTTTGTCCTGGAAAATATGAGTGTCTCCCCAAGCTTGCTCGACACCATCCAAGCGCGAAAGGATACCAGATGCACTCTGAAAAGAGGAGACAAGATCGGCCTGTTGGCGTAACAACTAACACCTCTGGAGTATAAGTTGTTATGAACAGCCTATGCACACTACGCAATGAGTGCTCTTCGAATTATGGAGGGTAAGCTCCCTCGATGTGCTTTGACAAATATACTTTGCAAAGGAAAAATAAGCTAAAACTACTTCCTGTCTTTTTGTTTCAGCTGCTAGAGGCACAAGACTTTCTTGAAAGAACTTTTACGTTGCACCTGAGTTTTCTCTGGTTTTGCAAATCAACTAAACTACAACTTATATCTATCCAATCTCCTCAGGAAAACAGAGTAAGAGGAAACGGAGCAAGGTTTGACTATCTGACGATAAGCGGGTTTAGACTCTCTACTTGAAGGCAAGGTGGCACAACTATCATCTCAATCTAAACCAACTTATTGAGCACAACAGATTTAAGAATTTACTAAGACGATCTTACGAAACCCTAGGTGGTATAACACTTGATCGAATCAGCAAAGCCTTCACAAAACAGCCTTTATCTTTATAATCTCACGAAACCCTAGGTGGTATAACCTTCAATTATATTGATAAAGATTCACAAACAGATTTATTGCTGCAACTTCTCGAAACCCTAGGTGGTATAACGATCGATCACAACAGTAAATTAACACAAAACAGCCTTATCACTTTAATCTTTTGGAACCCTAGGTGGTATAACAATTGATTTCAATGATAAAGATGTTCAAACAGATATATCTAATCTATGGAAAGAATTCAGCATCACAATATTTCGAAACCCTATGTGGTATAACAATTAATTGCAATAGTGAAGACACATGAACAAATACGAAAAAGAGCAATATTGAGGGCAAGGTGGGCACAGCATATATTTCTCTCTCAAGCAAAAGTTATTTACAAATGAGCATAAGCTCTTATTTATATACATCAAGGTGTAGGGAACCCTAAAATCACCTTTGTGTTATCTTATTCCTCGCGAATGCATGCAAGCAATGCTCAAACCCTAATTGCGGAAACTATACAGCTTAACCGGGAAACTACCCCGCTTTAACTGAAACATCTAATCTAAAAATGGACAATTGTGCGAGCATGCACGCCCTTATTGAAAGCAAGTTAACTGGAAGACTAACATCAGTTAACGTAAAACCCTAAATAAAACTCCAAGTGTGAAGGGCGAATCTCAGAATAGATATGCATGTGATGACAACTTCGAGTTAACTGGAAAGGGTAACACCCAGTTCAACTCGTGTGTGTAATGTCTATCCTGAGAAGTGGGAACTGAAGTCTACTATGTGTGATCTCGAGCAATCAACCCCTCAATGAGATTGTTAACTGTATCACCATCTGGAGCGATGAGACTCTGACGAAGGATGCTATGTCGATGCAGCATGTCCTCACCAGCTGTGATCTGAGACTGAAGTTCCCTTTTGCTCCTCGTTGCTTCATCGAATAATGTTGACATGACTGTAAGCTGAGTAACCTTACAGCCAACTGTCTCCCCACTAAAAATGGTATGAATGAGTGCTTGAAGCTCTGATTGAACATCGGTAAGCTCCACGTAGGCACCACCCTCGATCTGATAACGTACTCCAGAAGTTTAGACAAGAGTCTCACTTAACCGGGAGTGCACTGCTGACGGTTTCTCACTCACCCACCCCGATACCGGCCCTCTTATCTTTGCTCGAAACCAAATCGCGTCTTCCAAGAGTAGATAGCCGGGTTTTCTACATCCGGTGGATCGTGGTCACAGCCAAACTCAGGTGAGCAATCATAATTTCATCCCTGGGTTTGTTAATAGCCATATCCCGTTCCTCATCCTGAAGACGAATACGGAGCTCTCGTGCATTGTACCGCAACTGATATAACTCTATAAGCATAGTACGGCCTCTAGCAACGAAATCTTCCTCCCATTCCTCCAAACGCTTGCCATATGCAACTAAGTGATTGAGCTGACTTTGCTCTGCTGGTGGCTCAAGCATCGGTGGGAGTGTGTTAATGGCTTCTGGTCTGTGCACAAGGCTAGAAATGTACTGGCGAAGTTGTCTGATTTCAGCCTTGAGGGCTGCCTTATCCTCTCCGTCTTTTAGTATTCTGTCCCTGGCACTATCTGTAGCAACTTGAAGAAGATCAACCTGAGTCTGGCGTGTGCTGCGACCAAGGTTGACTGTGATAACTTCAAAATCCTGAGATTCTAATTCAGCCAAGTTCTTCCCCTGTGGAGGTACGGCGGTCTCAATGACAATCTCCATGTCAGTGTTTCTCTCTACGTGAACCATGTTCTTAACTCTCTTATCTGGCGCATCTTGATAAATGTCATCGAAATCAGAATGATTGAGAACATAAGATAGCTGCCTCCTCTTCCTTCCTAGCTGAGTCTCGATCCAAGATGAATCTGCTAATGCTACTAGAAGTGCACTAGCGGCGAAGTCTTGATGAGAGTGAGTGTAAAGACCCTGCGAGTGGAGAAGTCTAAGTCAATTCAATGAATTGGGACTGGTGGCAACTCACGAAGTGTTATAGGAACGGTGAACCTTGGAGTGCTTGGCGGGCTCTGAGCTGATCTCTGAGCTGGCTCTGTGATAAGCGGCTGTCTGTCAGGCTCTGTGTGTGAAACAGTGGCAAGCGCCTTGCCCTTTGAATTATTTGGCGCTTGTACTTTCTTAGGAGGGTTACTCCTCTTTTTCTTGTTAGGTTTTGACGAAGAAGGTAGCGAAGGATTTACCACCACTGGCGGCTCTGCTCTAGGAACACTTACTCTTCTTGTCTTCTTGCTGTCGAGGTAAAGTATACTGTTCTGGATGACTCTACTAGACCTCTCCTTGACCGTTGCATATTCTTTGGCGTACCAATCTACTACTGGCAACGGTTGTGTCATTTTGCTCTCGAAAAGCGAGGAAGGACCCCGCCCTCATCATCGATAAACCTCCCACATCCTCTGAAAAAGCAGAAATCGTGAGAGAAGCTGACGTACTTTGCGTCGCGAACCTCGAAGTCATCGAGCAATTTGCCCCGATAATCCTCCATAGAAGGCTGCATTGATATGTGCCTCGGCAAGCGGTATTATAATGACCTGAAAGGGTGTAGAGCGCGATGCCTCGATAGGTACTTAAGATGATATCTCTCAAGTTCCTGTCGTGCGATCTTGGCATCAATTTCCGACTTGCACCAATACATTCCAAACTGAAAAGGAAAGTTGAGTGATGGTCTGTGCCTGCGGCGTAGAAGACGATGAACATCATGCATCTGTCTAAGGAATTCCTGAAAGATTGTTTTATCCGAAGGATAACGTGGAAGCATAGCTGGATTTCCTGTGAAGCCGTATACTCGGATATAGGTGTATGTTGGGAACTGAATAAACCAATCTGCCCATCCATCCATCGCTGCCCTAGCAACTGCCGAGATACGAACATGCAACTCCCGATCCAAGTTTCTCACTGTGTAAGTCTAAAGAAAGCAGTGAACAGCGGAAATGACGTTCGGCTTTAATTGAACTCAAGCTGATCATATCGATGAACCTTACGAGCAGTGAGAATACTTACGGTGTTAAGTCCCGGGCCCGTACGATAGCGATCAAGTACGAGATATGAACACATGTGAAACTCGCGAGCAACTAAGAAGCCGGTGTCGTGGTGGCGGTCATGGCACGATGAAGGATGTCGATCCTGTCTCTGCCCGAAATGATCGCGACCAATAATGTAATACCATCAAGGCTGGAAAACATTTGCATGCTTGACTGAAGACGATTCAAAGTGTGATTAGAATCGGCGTACTCATCCTTATACCCACGACCCACATTGTTTGGCAATCTGTTCTTTGCTTGTTTTAACCATCTTTCTGCCATCTTCTTCTGACATTTGTCCATATCAGCATCAAACGCTTGTGCACACTGCTCCATAGAAACAACTAGGCTGTTTGGATGTTGAGGAATGCCAAAACTCCTCTCGATATCCACAGGTTTGAGACTGCAAATGACCCGTCCGTCGACTGACGCTATCTCACAAGTAGTTGGATTGTAATGCTTAATGCAAGCCATTACAAACTCAACACAATGAATGGAGATAGGTATGGAAGCGGCCTCTAGTAAACCAGACTGCTCAATATTCTGAATGATTGAACTTCTGATCTTAGCTGGGTCTAGTACTGCCTCTGGCAACACTTTGTGAAGGTCTGTCTCAACCACCCTGCGAAAATCATGAGTAAGGACGGTTTTGGTCCTGTATTCAAGCTGAGTGAACTGCATTTTGAAAAATTAGCCTATTGACTGTGAACTCGGCTATATTCTGACAAGATTTCTGGAAAAAATAGCTTGCTAGAGTTAAAAATAGTCTTTCGAAGAATTATTTTCAGCGAAAAATCCGAAATATGGGTTTTGTCCAGAAAAGGATTCTAAGACAACCCAGAAGGTCAGACTTGTGAAAATTCAACTTCTACTCGATTGTACAAAGATTTTCACTTGAGAAATTTAGTAATTCGAGAACGAATGTTCTGAAGCTAAAATTCGTGAAAAATCAAACGCACAAATTTAACTCGAGGAAATTATATGGAAACGATCCAGATACTAAGACTTGCCAAATTCGCCAATTTCAGGAACATGCACAATGTATTCTGTGAGAAATCTGAGATTTAAAGGATGCAAAAGACGTTTTTTGATGTCTTCTTCTGTGAAAATCACCCAAGATTTCTTTGAATAACTGATAATTGTGAACTTAAATCCTGCAAAAAGATTGATTAAATGAAATCGCCTTTGTGAATTGATGTAGATTCTGCCTCTGAACTGGAAAAATTCACCTTGTTTGGAAAAACCACAAATTGCTCCTCTTGAAATTTGTGCCCTTTTAATATGAAGAAATTCTAATTTATTGAAGAAAAACGAATTTGGTTTTGAATTTGAGGATTCGCCTTTGATTGTTTATGAAATTCGCCTTAAAATCTTTGAAGAATTTGCGAATTGTTTTAAAATATTGAATACGCCTTTGAGATTTTGGAAAACGCCTTTGAATCAAGGAATTGCGATTTACTTTGAACTTTGAATTTCTTTGATATGTGCGCCCTTCTCTTCTGGAAAAATACGAACTTACTTTGAATTTGCTTTAAATTTAACCAACTTCGATTTTCCTTTGAAGATATGAATTTGTAATTGAAAACCACGAATTTCTCTAAAGATTAAATTTGCTCTTGAGAAATACGAGTTTTCTTTGAAAGCTTGTGAAGAACAATGAAGGTGGCGCCACATATAAATAATAAAGAATTCGCACCACTTAGCAACTGCAAGAATTTATAAACCCTAACCAGAATAGAAAGTCTCTGATTGGTTGCTCTTTAGTTCGACTGCCACTGTCTGAAGTTCAAATTTGAAAATAATAATAAAATAATTATTATCATGCAATGGCGCCAAAAATAGAAACACCATCTAAAAATAGACATATTCTGAACTTCAGTTGACAAACTGGTTGAAGCTCTGAGATTCATCGTCATGCTTCCACGACTTCGAAAAGTCATGACTTGAGCATATAGGCGTCCATTTGCTCAAGATACTTCATTTTTAATTAAATCCCTATTTTATAGCTGACGACCTTTGTGTCGCGGTAGCCAACCATTGGTTTTTAGGATGGCGAGGGTGATCTTGAGCGATCGAGATAATCAGCGGAAAGCCCTCTTTGAGCAAGGAAGAAATGTCTGTTGGGGAGACACAAGCGCAAAATCCATCGTTTAACCCTTGAAAAATTAGGCACGATTAAATCGCTTTACGGGTTCCAGACTTGGCCATTTTCCTAAACTGCCATCTGACACTTCAAACGGCTGCTGACGATGAATGGTGAACCCTGCTGATACGAGACGAAGCTCACGGCATGACTGGAGATATTCTCCATCTGATGACTATATCCACGACAACTAAAAGCTGTGTTAAGGGCCTCAAAAAGAAAAGCGCCCCTGGCTCAAGGTTGCACTTTTGTCATTTCGACGAAAATCAAACGTCATCAAAATACCCTATTTTGACAGCTGATATCTGGAGCTGGGATGACCCGATTCAGGCATTATCTGTTTTAACGGACAGCCAGGAGGGCCCTTAAGAGAAATCACTGGAGGTGTCAAGGCAAGAAAACTGCTTCTAAGACCTCAAAAACTCCAGTGCGTATTTTATTTATGTTTACCGCTCCCAGACTTGGTCATTTTCGGACGTCTTCACCTTGTAATATTACACCAAAGACCTCGCACGCACGAGCGACTGCCAAATGCTGAAGGCTGACGGCTATGCTCGTTGGAAAGATAAATTGATTACGCTCAATAGTCGTGAAGACTTCGAACGCGAACGGGCTCATCTGACTAGCCTAAAGGCTAGGCGCCTTAAGACCATGAAAATACACTGAAAACCATTTGTTGGTTCGCCCGAAAAATTACGTGCTTAGTAGAATCTCTGCCACGACCACCAGGAACGTCGGATCGACAAGCTGAATGATGCGTCGCGGAGCTAGGCAAGAATACTACTGATGTCGTGAAGACTTTGTCTGCAAATTCTGGCATCTGGAGAGTCCTTTAAGCCAGCGCCCCTGGCTTGTACTTGCACTGGGCATATACGGAGAAGCTCAAAAACATGAAAACTCCATTTTAAGCTGATCTTTGGACGGCTGCCGCCTGAACTCTGAGAGTCGGATGACTGCGCTTGATATCTCGTCGGATAAGCAGACTAGCTGTGAATGAATTGACTGTCTTCGGCATCGAAACTGACGAGATTTACCCCCTCCTTGAAATGGGCGCCCTCAGGCTAGAGGCGCGCTTTTGCCTGAAAATGACAAATTTCTGATCTCCTAAAATTTAGGGTTTTTATCCTCTGTCGCTGATAACCGGAGCTGTGAGTCTCGGAATGCCTCGCTGAATAGCTCGACGGATAGCCAGACTGATTCTGAAGAGATTGACTGGATGCTTGAGCACTTTAACCAGAATCTTGACTCTCCAATAAACTCATTTCGAAATATACTTGCACTTTGGCTTTTCCTCCTCAAATCTCCATGATCGATCTTTAAAACTCGCTTTCGGCCATTGAAATGACCGTCTGCATGAAATGTCATTCCGCAATACCTCCATCGAAGATCTTCATTTGAGTCTCTCGCCTGTGTTTTGACCAATAAAACTGACTTTGACTGACAAATTATTGACAAAAACTCCATACTTGACATTGCCCAAAACGGTATTTTACAACATTTTAGCAAGGTTTAGACTTTAAAATGCAAAATGCCTTAATGAAGCAAAAAATTTGGTTTGGGTACAACATTAGGCTCCGTCTGGTGACCATGTCGGATACCTACGGCATAGGAGAACCTAAGAATCTCAGTGTTAAGTAGACCAGTGATTTATAATTTGGGCATTGGAGTCAGGACTTTCCCTATTCACCTAAAAAAAACTTTGGAGTTTCCTAAAAACCTAACCTAGAAATCACCTAAAACAAGACTACCTAAATCACCTAAAACACGACAAAACGTCACAAAACGGGGAAATACAATACGACATAACGATAAAGCATAAAAATTACTTAAAGAAAACTAACTCCACCCCCGAAGAGATGAAGTGCTTTGGATATTATTTGCTGCATGGCAGCGAGAAGAGCCTCCCACCAATGATGTTTCTGCCTGAAAGGTTTAACTTCTCTTATTCTAGGAATTGCAGGAGGCAATCCTTCTGGAATGAAGATTCTCACGTATTCATATATCCATACAAAGGTACTCTGACTAAAGTCAGAATATGATGCAAATGGGAAATCTAATATTCCTGAGACATTAGTTCTATTGTAGTCCATCCTTGGAATGTCAAATTCTTCAAACCAGTCGATCGAGTTCCAAACTCGATTTCTGTAATGCCGTAGGTGATCTTTTCTAATCTGATAATATCCTTTGACCGGCTCATCGATCAGCTCTATATCACCTTTGACACATAGGAGTTTGATTCCCATGTCTTCGGCATCTTTGAGGCCTTGCAAAAGCACCTCTTTTTCAGTTTTAGTGAACTCCAATTGCACAGATGGGTGCAATTGTCCTTTAGGGGATATGATCAATTCCCCTGCTTCTAAAAATGTTGTTGAACAATCTCCATTGAACTCTATTGTCCATGACTTTGTCTCCTCTGTCGGTCTCTTTTCAGAACAAGAAATGTTCTGGTCTTCAACTTTTATCTCTGACAGAGATACACAATTACCAGGACCCGTTTCAGGCTTTGCTTCTGTTGGAATAGATGACTTGAGCACAGCCTGCTCTTTTACGACCTTAAGAATCTGATCTACTTCTTTAGGATGATTTTGAAGATATTCCAGTTGCGAGACTTGTACCTTGGTCTTCATCATGGAAGCTACGATGTCAAGATTTGCTGAAAACGTCTCTTGAGCAACTGGCATAGTAATCGCATGTGAAGATTTGAGTTTAGAAGTGAGAGGCACTTCTTCACCCTCTTCGTTTGATTTCCGCCTTTCTTCTTCTTCTTTCTGTGCTTTGAAGTGTTGATCACGTGTAAACACAGGAGGAGTGTACTGACGGTATTCTTCTTCTTCTTCTTCTTGATTTGCGGGTTCTTCATCAAAGTATCCCACTGCGGAGTTGCCATCGAAGTTGTCCATCTGTGGTAAAACAACCTTCGAACTTGGTGTTGGTACAAAACTATAACTGGGAGCAGCTTCAGTGTATCCCATGATTTGGATCATTCTCAGGTTCTCTGGACATGTGGATCCAGTATGTTCATTAGTGTCATGAAAAGGACAAAATACTACACTGTGTGCAGCCTCAATCATTGATCTTGGTGGAGATATCGGCAACCGTGGCTGAAGATTGTCTCTCTTTGGCTGGTACGGTTGCTGAACTGGAGATCTGATAGAATCTATTTTCATTAAGCCAGAAGTGATCATATTATCCTCCAACTCAATGGCGTGTTCTTGTGCACTCTTCAACTTTGTTGCTTTGGCTGTCTTGAGGAAGAAAGCTATCTCTGATGGAAGAGCATTTATGAAACAGCTTATCAGAATCTCCGGTGATGGATCGAATGTAGAAGAAACTCTTGTAACAAGACGATTAAATCTTGCCACAAAATCCCTCATGTGTTCTTTGTGCTCCATCTTTGAATTTGTGAGTTGGGCAAACAACATATGATTGTCTTCAACGGGTTTGAATCTCGCCAAAAACTTCTTGCTCATAGTTTCCCAACTTGTGATACTGCCTGGTGCCAAGTGATTGAACCAGTCGGCAGCATTTCCCACAAGAGTCTCGACAAAGAGACGCACCGCGATGTCTTC
>VDFB02155150.1:39358-56991 GCA_007258455.2 Sequoia sempervirens | reverse complement strand
TTTGTCATTTTGACGAAAATCAAACATCATCAAATGTACCCTACTTTGACTTCTGATATCTGGAGCTGGGATGACCCGATTCAGGCATTATCTGTTTTAACGGACAGCCAGGAGGGCCCTTAAGAGAAGTCACTGGAGGTGACGAGGCAAGAAAACTGCTTCTAAGACCTCAAAACTCAGTGCGTATTTTATTTAAATTTTACCGCCCTAGACTTAGCCATTTTCGACGTCTTCACCTTTGCAGTATTACACCAAAGACCTCGCACGCACGAGCGACTGCCAAATGCTGAAGGCTGACGGCTATGCTCGTTGGAAAGATAAATTGATTACGCTCAATAGTCGTGAAGACTTCGAACGCGAACGGGCTCATCTGACCAGTCTAAAGGCTAGGCGCCTTAAGACCATGAAAATGCACTGAAAACCATTTGTTGGTCCGCCCGTAAAATTACGTGCTCGGTAGAATCTCTGCCATGACCATCAGGAACGTCGGATCAACAAACTGAATGATGCGTTGCGGAGCTGGGCAAGAATACTACTGATGTCGTGAAGACTTTGTCTGCAAATTCTGGCATCTGGAGGGTCCTTTAAGCCAGTGCCCCTGGCTTGTACTTGCACTGGGCATAAACGGAGAAGCTCAGAAACGTGAAAACTCCATTTTAAGCTGATCTTTGGACGACTGCCGCCTGAACTCTGAGAGTCGGATGACTACGCTTGATATCTCGTCGGATAAGCAGACCAATTGTGAACGAATTGACTGTCTTCGGCATCGAAACTGTAAAGATTTAACCCTGCTTTGAAATGGGCGCCCTTAGGCTAGAGGCGCGCTTTTGCCTGAAAAGAGCAAAATTTCCATCTCCTAAAATTTAGGGATTTTACCTTCTATCGTGAATAACTGGAGCTGTGATTCTCGGAATGCTTCGCTGGATAGCTCGACGGATAGCCAGACTGATTCTGAAGAGATTGACTGGATGCTTGAGCACTTTAACCAGAATCTTGACCTCCAACAAACTGGGCGCCCCTGAGCTATACTTGCGCTTTTGGGCTTTTCCTCTGAGAAATCTCCCTGATTTGACCTTTAAAAACTCTGTTTCAATCATTGAAATGACCGTCTGCAATATGAAATGTCGTCTGAGATGCTCCTCCATCGTGAAAATCTTCATTTTGAGTCTTTGCTTCAGGTTTTGACCAATATAACTGACTTTGACTGACAAACTATTGACAAAAACTCCATGCTTGACATTGCCCAAAACGATATTTTACAACAAATTAGCAAGGTTTAGACTTTTAAATGCAAAATGCCTTAATGAAGCAAAAAAAATTGGTTTGGGTACAACACGGCCATGAATTTCTCTGCCTCAGTGCAAACGCCGCTTATCCATTTATCTCCCTCTCGTATAGCTCTCTTCATTTCCTCAAGCCCACTGATTGATTCTTGTGGCAGCTCAGGTGGAAGCTCTACCATTGGGTTCTCTTGAGGACCTAGACGTGCTAGATGTTGCACATATCCGACCAATACCTTGTGCTCCTTCTTCAATCTCTTATACTTTTCTTCCTTTCGTACCAATCTATCCTTCAAAGCGTGAAAGGAATTTTCAGCTTCTTCAACCACTTGCACTCCAGAAGGACGTCCCAATTCAATTGTGGTGACGATGTAATTCTCTGGCATTGCGTCACTTAAGTCATGATCCTCCCTTGGAACGGCAATATGGAGGGTGCGCGAACCGGCCTCATTAGTCTCCATTTTTGAATACTTCCTTGCCCTCTTCCTTTTCGGTGACCTACTTGTTCTATTTAGAAGCTCCTCCATTTCAATGGCCAGGTCAGCGTCATCGTCCTGATCTCTCCTTATTGCATGTGAGAGCCAACTACGTTGAGTGTCGTAAACAATAAGGGGCTGCTCTTCAGTTGCCTCCACTTCACGAACCTCCTCTCGAGCAGTATTTTGTTGAGGCTCATCTATCTCCATATGTTGATTACTCTGCTCATGAGCTCCAACCCTTGACTCTATAATGTCTTCCTCTTCGAAAACTGTCCCAAGCGCGTGATCAAAGTGGCTATCCGTTTCCGTCTCTTCCCCTTCATTTGGCTGGTTAGCACTCTGACTGTCTAGATCTCTTGGCATTGGCTGGTTAACTTCTCCAACCTCCGGCTCTTCATTCCTTTGAACCCTCTGATCCGCAAACAGCGAGACTTCGCGCACGCTGGAGGAATGGGCCAACAACTGAGTAGATGATGTATCTCCCGATTCTTGAGATTCCGGCTGAATAGGTTCTTCCTGCTGTTGCGGCTCCGGAGCCTGGGCAATTTGTTTCTTTCTCTTTGCCAACACCGGTGTCCTTCTATCACCCATGAGGTTGTAAGAGAGGGCAATTGATCTTCTCCTCAATCTGCGAACATGCTCCTCTACCCAAGTCCTTGTAAAAGTCAAGACGGGAATAGACAAAGTGTCTAAGTCCGTAATCTACGGCTCAGCCCAATCTGGTGGTGGGATTGGCGTGTTCTTTATCGATTCATAATCTGGGTGAATAAGTCTGGTATCCTCATCAACCTGGTCCGGGACTTGGACCACTTCGCATTCTTTGATTAATTTAAGAGGCAACCTGGAAAACATTCTTTTTCTAATCTCAGCTTCATCTCCAGCATTCGCCCAAAAATCCTCCAAGTGAGCCCTGTGCTTGTACTCCTCACCCTGCACTGTTCCAATCTTCCCTCGAGGATCAAAATCCTGCCGGTTGGTATGGAGAGTTAACTGGTAGAACCGCAATTCTTCTTCTGCCTCCTTGGCTGCCTGCAAAGAAGGGCACTCCTCAAGCGAGTTTCCCAAAACAATGGGAAAGTGTAAACCTCCCTTCTTCTTCCTTCTTATAATTTTGTCATAGGCCACTAGTTGCCTAGACAGCTCAAGCATAATCATTCTATTTGTGGGGTACCTCGGTAGCCGGTAGACGTATGATTTGTACCCTGGCAGCCTTAAATAGGTGAACCTTGGGAATTGGACGAACCAAAACCCATACTCCTCTATCAACATTTGCGCCTCTTCAGATATCCTTTGTTGCAATCTCCGCTGAAGGGTCCTCGTGATGTACATTGTGAAAGCGTCATTCACCCTCTTGAAGTCAGCGGTGCTTTTGAGATGCAACTGCCTACAAGATTCATGAATCTTGAACTGATTAAAACCACACCCAATTGGCTCTTGGTATGCCAACCCCCTGTATTTTGTCATCCAAGCTAGCATGTAGATAACATACGAGCTCATGTAGAATGTCCTCGTTCTCCTCAGATTTTCGAATTGTTCATTGATGTTATTGTTGATCATCTGAGCCCAATTCACTTCCACCTTTCCTTCGAGCACCACGCTGATATAGAAGAACATACATGGTTCAAACACATATGTTTGCGGGCTGCCGTTAACTCGACTAAGTAACATGATTATATCACAGTATTCCTGCTGCAGCTCCTCTGAAATTATTTGCTTTGGCAGCCTAGCGCCAGGAGGCTTTGGCTTTCTCATCCAGGTGGAGTTGATTCTCTTCATGCATTTCTTGAAAGATGTGGCATACATCTTATCAACCTTTTCCTTGGATTTGTATAACATCTTATTTGTAGCTAGGATCCCGAATGCCTCGCCAATTGCATCAGGTGCAAGGTTGGCCAATATCGTGCCATTTGGAGAAACAATCATCCAGTCTGAGTTGTAGAAGTTTGCGCACTCCATAATCAGCTCTGGGCATTGAACTGCTGGTTGGAACCCGGCTGCTGCATATAATCCGCTCTTTACAATGTTGTGCGATACTTCCATCGGAGGATTGCCACCTTGCCCATATATCCTTCGCATGAAGGCCTCGAGGTTGAAAGACCCGAGGTTGGTGTCCGTCAATTCTCGAACTTTGACACGATCTTAGACTCCAGAATAAAAGATTTCTTTAAGCTCTTGATGATCGCTTGCCTGGAGGCGTTTTCTTTGATAGCTTCATTATTTCCAGCCTTAGCGCCAGCTTTGCTCGTTCCAGCAACATCAACTTTTCGTCCTTTAGCCATCTGCAAAACGAGAAGCAAACATTACACTTCAAACTTTTTAAAATAAAAACCATGAGAGATGGCTGGCAAATGGAGTTGGCTGCAAAAATAAATTTAAATCAATAGCTTCAGCAGTATAACTCCAACTTCAAACCTCGAGAGATTTAAACTTTGAAAATTAAAACTCCGAACTTCAACAATTTGCAGCCAAAAGAATTTTCAGCTCTCCGGAAGAAATCAACTTCACAATTTCAGCTTCGGAAAATACTTCAAGTTTCAACAACTTCGAAAAAATTTAAACTTCACCTCTTCTCAGCAACTTGGAGAAATAAATTTCTCAACTTCGGGCGCTTATACTGCAGATTTTACTTCGAGTCTCAGCAACTTCACAACTTCAGAAAATTTTTAAATCTCAGCAACTTTGAGTTTCAGCAACTCAGAAAATCAATCTCCAGCAACTCCAAGCAATTTCGACTTCAGAGAAACAAATCGACTTCTTCAGCAACTCTCAACTTTCAGCTCTCAAAGAAATAAATCAGCCTCACAACGAAAACCTTCAGCTCTTCAGCATAAATCTCAACTTCGAATCTTGTGAAATGAAAATGAAAATCCTCAAAGTTTTATAACTGAAAACTGGTGCTCATTTTAGCAACTGCCATTAATTCTCTTCATCATGACTTAGACATTTTCTAAATTTAAAAGAGAATATTCCAGTCGTCTTACAGTCGTCATATCAATTTGCTATTCCGAGAGATTCTTTCCTTGATTTGAATTTAAAATTTCCCTCCGGACTGCTAGTTACTCCCAGCTAACTGAAGTAATTTCGAAAAAAAAAAATCATTTTGCTTTGATTTAAAATAATCTCACTATTTTAAAATGGCATATTTAAAATATAAAATTTAATTTAAATTCCATTTAATTTATTTCACCAACGTCCGTGAAAAATCAACGTCAGCACTTTAAAATGGCTAGGCACAATTTATTTTCCGTCTACAATAACTCCGAAATAAATTCCCCGCGATTAAAATCGTGTGAATTTTAAAATTTCATGGGTCCAAATTAAAGGGGAACTTTTAATTTAACTTAGGAAAATAATTAAATTAATTTAATTTATTTCTTTGACTTAGGCAAATTTCGAGATTAATTGCCTAGAGAAAATTTAAAATTGCTCCCAAGTGCCTTTCGAAAATTTTAAACGCCGTAGAAAATCTTCATTTGATTTTTCGCATATCATACCAAGAGGAAATTTTTAATTTTAATACTCACTCATCACTTCTTTAATATTTGCCTTAGGAAAATTTAAATTTTCCCTTTTCAAGCTCAAGGAGTAAATGGCAATATGCGTTTTTAATTTTGACCCTTCGCATTTCTCACCATGGACTTTTACTCCCAACGCCTTAGTCAAATTTCAAATAATTCCTCCTCTAGGCGCATATCACACCTGTGTCTCAAGTTAGATCACACGCCACTGATTTTCTTCCAGTCATTAAAATAACCTTGGGCTTAAGCGCATTTTAACCCATGTGTATTCAAATTTTCCACATTTAACAAAAATCCTCTCAAGGCGCATATCTAAGGGTTAGCTTTCAATTTCGATATCCCCTTCCAACTTTTAATTCATTCTCTTAACTCCTCCAGGCGCATATGAAGAGTTGATCTTCAAATTCGTAGCACTTAGAATATATCCTCAATTCATTCTTCAGGTAAAAGGGGGCGCATTTCATGTGGTCTACCTCAAATTTTCGCACTTAGAAGAATCCAGGCGCAAATCTCCATGACTAAGACGTCTCTACCCTTAGCCTTCTTAGCTGGGCGCAAACAAGAGGGTAAGCTTTTGAATGGGGGCGCATATGGATGTGTGAGGTTTTAATTTTCTTTCCCTGGGCGCAAATGATAGGTTGTTCTTTCACTTCCACGCCTTAGAAACTTTGTTCACTTCCTCCTTGAAGTAGGGCGCATATAAGAGGGGTTGCTTTCGTTTTTAAATGACTTAGAATATTCATTATCTCCCTCAAGGCCTTGGGCGCAAATCTTCATGGGAAGCTTTCATTTTCAATCACTTCGAACACATTTTAAATACATCCTTCTCAAAGCTGGGCGCAAATCAATGGGTGAGTTTACAATATATCTTCTAACCTCTTCCCAGCCAAGCGCATACCATACTATGAGCTTTCAGTTTAATGACTTAGGAAAATTTCGAGTCTCTAAGCTCAAGGGCGCAAATCACAGGGGGAGCTTTTAATTCCACGCCTTAGATAAATTTTTAAGTTTCAACCTCTTCACTAGGCGCAAATAGGTCATGTTTCCACTTTATACCTTGGGCGCAAATAACCATGTCTTCTTTTAATTTGTGTGCCTTAGTCAAATCTCACCTTCCTAACCAATGGCGCATTTTGGAGGTGCTTCTTCAAATCTTTCACACTTAGAACATTTTTCAACTCTTAACTCATGGAGGGCGCATTTGAGGTACCCTGCTTCAAGTTTCATCACTTAGAACATTTTTCAACTCTTAACCTTGGTGGGCGCATTTGCCATGGGGAGCATCAAATTTCATCTACATAGACAATCTTGAGTCACTTTCAAAGTGGGGCGCATTTGACCCATGGAACTTCTAGTTTCTTGACACTTAGAAAAAATTTCAATTCTTCAAAGTGGGGTGCATTTCACATGTCTTCCTTCAAGTTTACACCTTGGGCGCAAATGGCAGGGGGAGCTTTTAATTTGTGCACTTAGTCAAATTCCAAGTCTTGAACTTCAAGGGCGCATATCATAGGTCTTCCTTCTAGTTTTATGACTTAGAATATTTTAAGTTCTCCAACATCTTTGGGCGCAAATTACACGTAGAGCTTTCATTTTTGATAAAACTTTATTCTTCAAGCTCCTAGGCGCCTGTGAAGGGGTCAACTCCATGTTTGACTTGTTAGCCTTTATTTTTGCCTTGGTAGAATTTCAGCCTGTCTCTTGCTTTTAAAACAGATTCTGGTGCCGGACTTGAAAAATTATCAAACTTGATGTACTTCGTGCCCTTTGCCAAATTTAGGGTGATTTTCTCCTACTAACCCTAATTCGCCTTGGTTTTGTATTTTTAGAAAGTTCCTCGAATTTCGTGCTTTCAACTAACTTCTGACTCTGAAAGCTTGATTTTGCTTTGTTTCGCACCCTGGGACGTGGTTAAGCTGCTAGTGCCTGATATTTGCCTGTACCTGCTATTTTTAGCAACCTGCTAAAAATAGCAATTGCTCAGAAAGTCTTCAAATTTCACGTACTAAATGCTTGAAGTGTAATGACCGTGGCTGGATGCTGCTTTTGCACGACTGTCCTGTTTCGCCCTTGATTTTAGGAAACCCTAATTTCTCTGCCCATGCCTGCTAAAAATAGCAAGTGTCTGATTCTCCATTCTCTGCAACTCCATTTGTCTTGAAATTTGTGCCAAGGGGGTTTCTTTCATCTGTTGGACCTGTCTACACTACAACCCCGTGCTGACCTGCTATTTATAGCTGCTTCTGAAGTGGCTTACTATTTATAGCAGCTGCTTGATTTTGAGACTTCCTTAGCTCCGTTCGAGTTGAAATTTGAATGCGGTGATCCTCGTTGGTAAACTTGCCTGTCTGCACTGGCGCCTGAGATTGACTTTCTATTTATAGCCCGTGTCGAGAACACCTTACTAAAAATAGTAAGTGCTTCGTTTGTCTTCAAATTTTGCCAGCAAACTCCCTGAAGGATGTTGATCATGGTGGATACTTCAGTTTTGGACATTTTGACTTCTGAGTCCTTAGGTTCGAAACCCTAATTTTCCTGCATGTTCCTCAAATGAGCTATGTTTGACCTTGTTTCTGTTGCATGTCGATCAGTTTGTGGTTTTGAAGTGTTGGGCAGCTGCCAGAGTGGTACCTGCTAAAAATAGAAAGTGGCTGAAAAAGTGACCGACCGGTTACTGGATGATTTTGCATGTCACACTGCCTGAGGGATCTTGAAAAACCCAGAAAAACCCAGAAAAATCAACATGCAAGCACTAGCTAAAAATAGCAAGTTTCTAAAAAGTGACCAGTTCCACTTGCATGTTACATCGTTGCGAAGGTCTTGGAAAACCCAGAAAGAATATGCTGACATGCGTTGAGAAAATCTGCATGCAAACCCTAATATCGGCCTCCGAAGGATGAATGTCGAAAGTCGTTGTCCCGCTTTGCATGTCACATCACTGCGAAGGTCTTGAAAAACCCACAAAGAATCTTCGGACATGCATCAGAAAATGTAACATGTAAACCCTGGAATTTGCTCTGGAAGCCGAACTGCTAAAAATAGCAAGTCGTCTGTTTCTGCTCAAATTTTGTCAGAAGTGAACTCGAAGTGCTCAGAATGTAATGAAGTTGTCAGAATGTGAAAATCTCAAGAAAACCAACCCCAAGTCGACACTTACTAAAAATAGAAAGTTGGCAGAATTCAGTGAAAATTCAGAGGGAGTCCACCTGAAGTGTTTTAACAACAGTGCTAGGCTCAAAAGTTAACCAACCAACTCAATTTGACCCTAAAGCAATCTAAAGACGTAAAACCCTAATATCAGATTTGGCCAAATTTTACGTTTAAGCTCGCAAACGGGAGCATCCCTGGAAGGCAGATAGCAGAAAAGAAACAGAAAGAGAGAGAGAGAGAGAGAGAGAGAGAGAGAGAGAGAGAGAAACCAAAGCCAAAAGACCAGAATGGAGCAAAAATTTAGGGGTCCCCATTTTGAATGGGGCGATGTGTGAAAAGGTCACAACAAGTCCTTGGATGCAGAATACTTCTAGCAACGCAGTGGGCCTACCATCTAGTCAGTAGGGTTCATTGTTCGCCGTCAGCGGCAATTTGAAGCGTCAGATGGTAGACAGAGAAATGGCAAGTCTGGTGACTGAACTTCAATTTAATCAAAGGCGCCTAATTTTTTGAGGTGTCAAACGTTGATTTTAGCAGTTGTAGCTCCCAGCAGACATTTCATCCTTGCTCTGCAGGCTTCGCGATGGATATCTTAGCTCGGTCACAGCCTCACTTAGTCATCCGGAAATCAGTGCTGAATATGGTAAACTGTGATTTTCAGGGAGCTATAAAGTAGGAAGTTAGCGAAAAATCTCATAACTTGTGCAAACGGACACCTGGAGAGCTAATTTTTTACTTTCCGAAATCAGTATGCTGAGATTCTTCCTAATTTACCAAAATAATATTAAAATTCGACTGTTGCATGCCAGCACCAAAAGTGGCGATTTTCTTCACTAATTCATTAATGGCGCCCTCTTTAATATTTAATATTAAATTTGCATGTAAAAAGCAAACTGAATATTTTATTATTATTTTGTAATCCAGACTCTGAGTCAGTATCAGTTCAACTGGAGGGGGTCCAATCAAAAACATTCTTTTTCAGTTAGGGTTTTAAAATCTTGCAGACATCCTTTATGGTGCGATTTTACTCTATTTAATCATGGCGCCTACCATTAAATCATTCATCCAGCTTCAGAAATTCGTAATTCTTCAAGGCAGAGGCAAATTTTCTTCCAGAGTTGGGCGATTTCATCAGCAATGAATTTTAGAGACATCAAAATATTCCATTTTTGGAGGGGCTAGTCCGAATTTATCAACAAATTCAAGACCAAAGTGGTGATTTTGACAGAAGAGAACATCAAAAAACTTCTTTTCTTCTTCTCAAATTCCTCTATTTCTCGTCTTAAATTCTCTCGCAGGCTTGAAGAATAGGCAAATTTTTGGCAAAACAAATCTTTTGGGTTCATTCAGAATAGCTTCCTCGAGAAAACCCATGTGCTAGAATTTTTTAGGAAAATTTACTCCAGAGCATCAATTCTTGAGGCTCTAATTTTCTCAACTGAAAATTCCTTGCATGGTCGAGTAGAAGTCAAATTTTCGCATTTTTGACATTTTGGGTTGTCTTAGAATTCTTTTCTGGACAAAACCCATATCTTAGATTTTTCCGTGAAAATTGTCCTTCGATAGGCTATTTTTAGCCTCAACAGGTATTTTTAGCTTTCCAAAAAAGTTGTCAGAATATAGCTGTGTTCACAGTCAACAAGCGAGTTTTTCAAAATGCAATACACTCAGCACGAATTCAAGACCAAATCGGTCCTGACTCATGACTTCATCAGGATAGTTGATACAAATCTACACAAGGTGCTTCCAGAAGCAGTCTTAGATCCACTCAAGATTAGAGATTCGATACTTTAGAAAATTCAGCAGTCTGGGTTACTTGAGGCCGCTTCCATACCTATCTCAGTTCATTGTGTAAAGTTCGTAATGTCTTGTGTTAAGCATTATAACTCTACTACTCGTGAGATAGTGTCAGTAGATGGATGAGTTATATGCAGTCTCAAGCCTCTGGATGTCGAGAGATGTTTTGGTATCCCTCAGCACCCGACCAGTCTGGTCATTTCTATGGAGCAGTGTGAGCATGCATTCAATGCTGATATGGACAAGTGTCAAAGTAAGATGGTGGAGCGATGGTTGAAGCAAAAGAAGAACAAATTGCCAAACAACGTGGGTTGAGGTGAATACAAGGATGAGTATGTGATTCTAATTACACTTTTGAATCGTGTCTCAGGTCATGCAGATGCCAACATATTTCAGCCTTGGATGTATTACATCATTGGTCAGATCATCTCTGGGCAAGAGTATTATGACTGGGCATCCTTCATCAGTGATATTCTCCACAAGCAAATCACCGGTTTTCTAGTTGCCCACGAGTTTCGCATGTGTTCCTACCTCATGTACTTGATCTCTTATCAGGGTCAGTTTAGAGGGTTGGACATGGTGGGCATACGCAGTGTTCAAAAAGTCTATCACTACTATGATTTGCTTGAGTTCACTAAGGCTGAACATCATTTCAAGCGTGTTCACGATGCTTTCTTGACTTACATAGTGAGAAACTTGGACCGGGAGTTGCACATTCGTATTCGGTGGTTGCTAGAGCAGCGATGGTTGATTGGGCGGACTGGTTCATTCAGTTCCCAGATACACTTACATCCGCATATACGGATTTACAAGAAATATAGCATGCTTCCACACTATCCTTCGGATAGGACAGTTTTAATGGAGATCTTGAGGCAATTACATGATGTTCATCGTCATTTGCGCCGCAAGCATAAACAGGCTGCCAACTTTCCCATACAGTTCGGAACCTATTGGTGCAAAACGACAATTGATACCAAACTGCAGGACAGGAGTTGGAGAATTGCAAACTCAAGTATCTTATTGATACTCGCACCTATGATCCTTGGGGTCGTATTTAAAGCGTCTTGGCAGTCGTTCATACCATAAGCCTACAATGGAGGACTATTGGGCGAATTGCGAGGACGACTTTGAGGTGCATAGACACAGCTATGGCCGCTTCTCTCTCTCGCGTAGATTTCTGTCTTATTGGCAGAAGATGTGGGACGTTTATTAGATGATGAGGGAGATGTACTTCCTCAGTTTTTCAGAGAGCAGGTTGATACACAACCATTGTCGGCAATTGATTGGTACGCCAAGGAGTATTCATCAGTAAAGGAGAGGTCAAGTAGAGTTATCCAAAACAGTATACTTTACCTCGACAACAAGAAGACCAGGAGGGTAAATGTGCTTAGAGCAGAGCCACCAGTGGGAGCAGAGCCACCAGTGGTGGATCCTTCACTACCTTCCTTGTCTAAACCCAAACAGAAGAAGAGGAGTAATCCTCCAAAGAAGAGTCAAGTGCCTAACAACTCAAAAGGTAAGACGCTTGCCATTGATACACACACGAAGCCTGTCAGAGTGCCAGTTCAGAGTTTTCCAGAGCCTGAGGTTCAGCCTCGCGTTCCCTCACCGACACCAGAGCAGTCTCTAGTCCCGATTCGCATTGAATTGGACTTAGAATCGCCACCTCGCAGCAACTCCTCTACATATTCGCTCTCATCAGAACCTCTCATTGCTAGTACAGATCCTTCCAATGGCATTAGTCGAGATCAGTCTTGGATTGAGGCTCAACTGGGAAGGAAGAGGAGGCAGCCATCCTACGTCCTTGATCATTCTGATTTTGATTAGGCTTATTAGGATGTGCCAAACAAGAGGATCAAGAAACAGGTTCACATGGAGAGGAATGCTGATATGGAGATCGTCATTGAGATTGCCATACCTCCAGAGGGGAAGAGTTTGGATGAGATTGAAGTTCAGGACTTAGAGGTGATCACAGTCAACCTTGGTTGAAGCACCCGCCAGACACAGGTTGATCTCCTACAGGTTGCTACAGACAGTGCAAGGGATAGAATACAGAAGGACGGAGAAGACAAGGCAGCCCTCAAGGCTGAAATCAAACAGCTTCGTTAGTATATTTCTAGCCTTGTACACAGGTCAGATGTCACCGCCACACTCCCGCCAATGCTAGAGCCACCAATAGAACAGGGTCAGCTTGATCACCTAGTTGCATACGGAAAGCGTTTGGAGGATTGGGAGGAGTTTGTTGCTAGAGGCCGCTCTGTGCTTGTAGAGTTATATTAGTTGCAGTACAATGCATGCGAGCTCCGTCTACGTCTCCAAGATGAGGAGCAAGACATGGCGATTAACAGACCATGGGATGAGATTATGATTGCTCACCTGAGTGTGGCATATGAATCAGTCACAGATGCAGAAGATAAAAAAGCTATCTACTCTTGGAAGACACAGTTGGTTTTCAAGACGAAGATAGAAGAGACTATGGCATCAGAGTTGGCTGAGAGTAGAGAGCACATCACTAGTGCACTCCGGTATGTGAGAACTATCGTGTCTTGCATACCATGTCGGTATCAGGTTGAGGGTGGTGCATATGTTGAGCTTGCTGACGTACAGTCAGGGCTCCAGGCACTCATTCATAGTATTTTAAGTGGGGAGACCGTTGGCTGTAAGATGGATCAACTTATAGTCATGTCGGTGTTGTTCGATGAAGCAACCAGGAGCAGAGGAGAACTTCAGTGTCAGATCACAACTGGTGAGGATATGCTGCATTTACACAGTATTCTTTGGCAGAGTATTAGTGCTCCAGACAGTGACGCAGTCAACAACCTCGTGGAGGGGTTGGTTGCTCGAGAGCACGGCCAGTAGACTTCAATTCCCACCTCTTAGGATATACATTAAACACAAGAGTTAAACTTGGTGTTACCTTTTCAAGTTAACTCGCTGTCACATCTCATGCATGTCTATTCTGGGATTATCTATGTTCACTTGGAGTTACATTTAGATGGTAGTGTTCCAGTTAACTTTCTTTCAATAAGGACGTGCATGCTTGCACATTGTCCATTTATATTAATTGTACCAGTTAACTGATAGTAGCTTTCCAATTAACTGTATAGTTTGCTTTATTAGGGTTTAGCAATAATCTTGCATGCATTGCAAGACTGTAGTTGACTCAAGGTGATTTTAGGGTTCCCTACACCTTTTGATGTCTATAAATAAGAGATTTTGCTCATTTGTACATAACTTTTGCATGAGAGAGTAATATATGTTGTGCCCACCTTGACTGTAATATTGCTTATTCTATATCTGTTCACAAGTGTTTATTATGATGATGAATTGTTATGCCACTCAGGTTTCATGTAATTATTATGGTGAATGCTTATCTTAGATATAGTGGCTAGTTCTGTTGTACCCAAACCAAATTTTTTGCTTCATCAAGGCATTTTGCATAAAATAGTCTAAATCTTGCTAAAATGATGTAAAACGCAGTTTTGGGCGATATCAAGCATGGAGCTTTTGTCAATATTTTGTCAGTCAAAGTCAGTTTTATTGATCAGAACCTGAAGCAGAGACTCAGAATAGAGCTTTTCACAATAGAGGAGCGTCTCACGATGGTATTTCACGTTGCACACGATCATTTTAGTGATCGAGATGGAGTTTTCAGTGGTTAAATTATGAAGATTTCTCAGGAAAAAGCAGAAAAGCGCAACTATAGCCCAGGGGCGCCTAGCTTTTTGAAGGTTAAGATCTTGTTGAAAGTGCTCAAGCATATAGTCCATTTCTTCAGAATTTGTCTAGCTATCCAATGAGCTATCCAGCGAAGCTTTCCGAGACCCACAGCTCCGGCAAATAGCGACAGAAGTTGAAATCTCCAAAGTTCCAGATATGAGAAATTTGTCTTTTTCAGGCAAAAGCGCAACTCTAGCCTGAGGGCGCCCATCTTAAAGAGGGGGTAAATCTTGGCATTTTCGATAATGGATACAGTCAATCCGTTCACAACTAGTCTGCTCATCCAACGAGATATCAAACGCAGTCATCCGAGTTTCAGAACTTCGGCAGCAGTCGTCTGAAGATCAGCTTATAATGGAGTTTTCACGTTTCTGAGCATCTCCGTTAGTTCCCAGTGCAAGTACAGCTCAGGGGCGCTGGTTTAAAGGACCCTTCAGATGGCAGAATTTGCAGATGAGGTCTTCCTGACATCAGTGCTACTCTAGCCTAGCTCCGCAATGCATCATCCTGCTTGTCGATCCGACGTTCCAGGTGATCGTGGCGGAAGTTCTACCAAGCACGTAATTTCACGGGCAGACCAACATCATATTTACAGTGTATTTTTACAGTCCAGAGGTGCCTAGCCTTTAGGCTTGGCAGATGAGGTCGTTCGCGTTCGAAGTCTTCACAGCTTTTGAGTGTAATTACTTTATCTATTCAACGAGCCCAGCCGTCAGCCTTCGGGATTTGGCAAACGCTCGTACGTGCGAGGTCTTTGGCGAGATGCTGAAGAGTGAGGATATCCGGAAAATGGCCGTCTAGAGCGGTTATTTTAAATAAAATACGCACTGGAGTTTTTGAGGTCTTAGAAGCAGTTTTCTTGCTTCGTCACCTCTAGAGACTTCTCTTGTGGGCCTTTCTGGCTGTCCGTTAAAACAGATAGTGCCTGAATCGGGTCATCTCAGCTCCAGATATCAGAGGTCAAAGTAGGGTACTTGGGTGAAGGTTCAACTTTCGTCAAAATGACATCAATGCAACTAAGAGCCAGGGGCGCTTTTACTTTTGAGGCCCTTAACAAACTTTTCAGATGTCGTGTGTACAGTCGTTGGATGCAAAATGTCTCCAATCATGCAGTGAGCTTCGTTTCCTGTCAGCAGGGTTCACCGTTCGCCGTCAGCAGCCGTTTGAAGTATCAGATGGCAGTTTAGGAAAATGGTTTTAAGTCTAGAACCCGTAAATGAATTTAATCAGGGGCGCCTAATTTTTCAACTTGTTAAATGATGGATTTTGCAGTTGTGTCTCCCAGCAAACATTTCTTCCTTGTTTAGTAGGCTTTCCGATGAATTCTCCAGATCAATCTCAGCATCTCTCAGTCACCTGGAAATCAGTATTGAAGTTGGCCAGTCGTCACTTTGCTGTCAACTATAAAATAGGAAGTTAATAAAAAAGTGAGGAATCTTGAGCAATTGGACGCCTATGAGCTCAAGAGATGACTTTTTGGAATCGGTGAAGCCCGACGGTGAATCTCAAAGCTTCATTCCGAATTGTCAACTGAAGTTCAATATTTAATATTTATTATTGTATTTTATCACTAAAATGGCGATTTTCTATTTTTGGCGCCTTTGCTAATTGCATGATAATAAATATTTTATTATTTATTTAAATTCAAACTTCCAGTCAGTGGCAGTTCAACTGAAAGGCAACCAATCAGAGATATATTTTTGTCAGGGTTTTGAATTCTTGCAGTTACCAATTGGTGCAAATTTCTTCTTATTTAAAGTATGGCACCTTCATTCATTATTCACAGAGCTTTCAAAAGAGAAATTCGTATTTCTCAAAGAGAAAATCCAATCTCAAGAGAAATTCGTTTTTTTTTTTTTTCAAAGCAAATTCTTATCTTCAAAGGAAATCGAATTTTATCAATTTTCAAAGCAAATTCAAAGCAATTCGTATTTCTTCAAGAAGTAAAGGCGCGCATCTTTAAGGGAAATTCATAGTTTCAAACAAAATTTGCAAATTCCTCAATAATCAAAGGCAAAATTCTCAAAGGCGTATTCATTCAATATAAATTCGCAATCCTTTAGAGGTTAAAAGGCGAATTCTCAAATTAAATTCGTATTTTCTCAAGACAATTTCAAAGGGAAATTCAAATTTCTTCAGAACAAAGGCACAAATTTCAAGGAAAATTCGTGGTTTTCAAATAAAGGCAAATTCTTCTAGATCAAAGGAAAATTTCACATCAATTTCCAGAGGCGATTTTACCTATCTTTTTGTAGGATTAAAGTTCATAATTGTCAGCAATTTGAAGAAATCTAGGGTGATTTTCACAGAAAAAGGACAACATAAAAACGTCTTTTTCATTTTTCAATCTCAGATTTCTCTCAAAATACAATTTGCATGTTCCTGAAATTGGCGAATTCTACAAGTTTCAGTATCTGGATCATTCTCATATAATTTCCTCGAGTTAGAATTGTGTTTGATTTTTCACGAATTTTTAACTTCAAAACATTCGTTCTTGAGTTACTAATTTTCTCAGCTGAAAAGTCTTTGTACGATCGAGTAGAAGTTGAATTTTCGCAAATCTGACGTTCTGGGTTGTCTTAGAATCCTTTTCTGGACAAAACCCATATCTCAGATTTTTCGCTGAAAATAATTCTTCGAAAGGCTATTTTTAACTCTCGCAGGGTATTTTTAGCTTCCAGAAATCTTGTCAAAACATAGTCAAGTTCACAGTCAACAGGCTAATTTTTCAGAATGCAGTTCACTCAGCTCGAATACAGGACCAAAACCGTCCTTACTCATGTCTTTCTCAGGTTGGTCGAGATGGATCTTCACAATGTATTGCTAGAAGCAGTTTTAGATCCGGTTAAGATCAGAGCTTCAATCATTCAAAATATTGAGCAGTCTGCTTTACTAGAGGCCGCTTCCATACCTATCTCCGTTCATTGTGTTGAATTCGTGATGGCTTGTATTAAGCATTACAATTCTACTACTCGTGAGATAGTGTCAGTTGACGGACGAGTCATTTGCAGTCTCAAGCCTCTAGACATCGAAAGGAGTTTTGGCATTCCTCAACACCCGAATAGCCTAGTTGTTTCTATGGAGCAGTGTGCGCAGGCATTTGATGCTGATGTGGACAAATGTCAGAAGAAGATGGCAGAAAGATGGTTAAAACAAGCAAAGAACAGATTGCCAAACAATATGGGTCGCGGTGAATACAAGGATGAGTATGCGATTCTAATCACACTCCTGAATTGTGTCTCAGGTCAAGCACATGCGAATGTTTTCAAGCCTTGGATGTATTACATTATTGGTCGCATCATTTTTGGGCAGGAGCATTATGAATGGGCATCCTTCATTAGCGATATTCTCCACAAGCAAATCACCGGTTTCATGGTTGCTCATGAGTTTCATATGTGTTCGTATCTCGTGTACTTGATCGCTTATCAGGGTCAGTTCCGAGGATTAAACACCATGGGCATTCTCAGTGTTCAGAAAGTCTACCAGTATTATGATCAGCTTGAGTTCACTAGAGCTGAACGTCATTTCAAGCGTGTTCACGAGGCTTTTCTAACTTATACAGTGAGAAATTTGGACCGGGAGTTGCACGTTTGTATCTCGGCAGTTGCTAGGGCAGCGATGGATGGATGGGCAGATTGGTTTATTCAGTTCCCAACATACACCTACATCCGAGTATACGGCTTCACAGG
>VDFB02155150.1:0-37132 GCA_007258455.2 Sequoia sempervirens | reverse complement strand
GTTTAGCTTCATTAGGGTTTGGCAGCGAATCTTGCATGCATTGCAAGAACTGTAGATGACTCAAGGTGATTTTAGGGTTCCCTACACCTTGATGTATATAAATAAGAGCTTTTGCTCATTTGTAAATAACTTTTTCTTGAGAGAGAAATATATGCTGCGCCTACCTTGCCCTCAATATTGCTCTTTTGGTATTTGTTCATGTGTCTTCACTATTACGATTAATTGTTATGCCACATAGGGTTTCATGCAATTGTAATGGTGGATTCTTTCCATAGTTTAGATAAATCTGTTTTGTGCATCTTTATCATTATGATCAATTGTTATGCCACATAGGGTTTTGTTGATGTGTTTTTCATGACCGCACCAACACAGAATAAAGTTGCCAACGGCTTCCCTATTCTCTCTTGATCAAAGTATTCCGCACGCTAAGATTGCAAGAAAGTTCGTGCATTCAACTCCAAGGTTCTTTCAGTGCGAATAGGCTCAGTTTGGCTTGATGTGATTTGCTGGTATTTCAAGGGGACTTACGGAATTGTTCGGCACTGGAGAAAGGAATTCAAATTGCTCGAAAGATTTGTCTTTGAAGCACGGGTTTCCTATTCTAACCAGAAAGTACTGAATTGAAATGGGGTAAGGTTAAGAGAGTCTAAATCTACTCTAAGTGTGACATATGGAGCTCAACTTCAGCAACTTCTAACCGGACTTCGCTTTGCCTCGCATCGGACAGCTTCCACGGAGTCGGTGCAATCTTCAAGGGAGATGACTAAAGATGTTCAAACCACCACTTGACATGAAGATACCATCACAACGACGCATACCATCATTCAAACTGTGATTGAAGTTAAGTGCATGATATTCCAGTTGACCACACAAGGCGCATTCACCATCAGCAAATACACTAGTGGTATGGATAGACGAAGTTGCTTAGATCAAACACCACATTCCACAATTACTATCTACTTGCATGGAATGAAAATTATACTACTCTACGCTACTTGAAGTAGAAGGGATGAAGAAACCTCGCTAGCTATCCACAACAAAGATGAATTTCACCATCAATGAAAGATCTTTTATTATGAAAGTTTTACACGACAATTTCTTACAAAAATTTTCAAAGGAAAACTTTCCTTCTCCTCCAACTACACTATCAATCTACTTCTAAGTTATCCCTCTATTCTAACTTCTACTCTAATTCTACTGTCTCATGAATTGTCTACTGAGTTACAAATGAGGGGGACTCCCCCTTTATATAGCTAGCCAAGTCCCAAAAGACGGCTAGGGTTACAATCAATAGAGTGGCCAGAATCGTGCCACCTCAGCCCTAAACAAGATATGCCCTAAAAACCGCCACAAAGGAGAGTGGGGTAATAAATGCGCCATTAATGGCCACTACCCTTCTAGAAGATTCCATCTTTGAAACGCGTTCACACTGTCTTTGATCTTCTTCTCGACTTTTGTTCTTTGACTTCTTCCACTTGAGCTAACACTTAGCCAATTTCTTGCAACTTTTTCTTCCTTCGAGAATGAAACTTGTAACTTTATCCTCCTTCAAAGGTTGTGATATCATCGTGCTTCACCACTTCCAGACATCGTGCTCTGGCTTCAACGTTCCTCCTGCAAAACAAGCAAGGAGAGAAGCATTAGAACATTTCATAATATAAATTCAACTTACTTACCAGGATTCTCACGCTCCAATTTCCAAGCGTTCATCGCCCTCACTAGCCAACTTTGCGTTCAATCCTTCATGCCTTAGCTAAATTTTCAACCCATCTTGTATTTCGCCTGGTGCACTTTACTCTGATATTTTCTCCAACTCGGATTCGAGGAAAGATGCTTCATCAGGAATTCGATCAAAAATCATCTAGGCGATCACTTTCAAATCCATCCGCCAAGGCATTTTATCTTCAACAACATCATTTATTCCTTGCCTTAGAAAATTTTTCAAATTTCCCTTAGGAAATTCATCAACCTGGTGCCCGGTTAAAATCTTTACCCTGAAGGCCGCAACAAAGCATGGAAGACCTTAAAATCCATTCCTCATCGCAGACATCCAATACCCAGAAGAAAATTTCCTTCAGAATGTGTCGAATCCATGGGTACCCAACGAACGGGTTCATTTAATTTTTTGAATTTTGGACCTTAGAAAAATAATTTCTCATCAAATTTATTTTATTTCTTCACCCTTGAGCATATTTCTTTGCTCTGACTTGAAAATATTCATCAACCCTGTGAAGCTAACATCATCGGACTCCCTAATCGGCAAATTCATTCATGCTTCGGGAAAATTCCACCATCTTGGAGTCTAGGCGTATTTTCTCCTTAAAAAAAAAATTAATTCAATCTTGCGCATTTTTTCCTGTGAGAAAATTATCAACTTCACTTAGAAAATCTCCACGAGGGCGCTTGTATGAAGAAAATATTTTCCCTCTCTCAATGCCCAACGTACTCATCTCCACTTGGGCGCACTTCCCACTTCAAGAGGGCATTTGAAAAAAATAAAAAATAAAAAAAAATCCAACGCCTAGGATATTACATGGCAATATTCTCCATTTGAACTTACTTCCCTTTTATATCTTAGGCGCATTTCATGTGCCATGGAGAACATTTAACCTCCAACGCCTAGCATGTTATATTTTTCACCACCTTTATTTTCAACGCCTTAACTCTTTTATTTCACCATTCTCAGCTTACATCTTGGCGCATTCAACACTTGTGGAAGAATAACATTTCTAACGCCTTCCTATTTTGTCTTCACATGCCCTCTTTTGGGCGCATTTTGCCATGCAAGAAGGATAAAGTTTCCTACGCCATTGTTGACTTGTTGACCCTTTTGAGAGGTAGGCGCATATAGAGGAGTCCTCTTCACATTTAAAATATTTTTCAACCTCCTCTAGTCAAAGGCGCATTTGATAGCTCCAACTTCTAGTTTTATCTTCCTTAGACCTTTTTTTAAACATCTCTCACTCCTTAAGGCGCAAATGACAGGTTGGAGTTTACACGCCTTAGTTGATTTTTTCAGCTTCCACTCCTTTCCATTCCAGCTAAGGCGCATATTGCACGGTCTGCTTCCAATTTTGACCCTTAGAAAATTTCAAAGGTGGGACTTTATGTTGGGCGCAAATGACAGTTAGCACTTCCAGTTGGGGGCGCATTTGGACCCATGAGTTTTCAATTCGTGACTTAGGAAATTTCACCCTCGTGTTGTTTTCAAGGGCGCTTTTGACATATCAAACTCCAATCTATGCCTTGGGTTAACTTTAGTTTATTCCTTCAGCGCAAATGATATCTGGAGCTTCCACCTTTTAACACCAAGGGCGTATATCTAATCTTTATGAAGTGAGGCGCATACGGGGTATTAAGCTTCAAATGTCAAATGCCTTAGTCAAAGGGGCGCATTCAAGGCAGGGAACTTCAAGTTAAACGCCTTAGTCAACTTTTGGCTTTTAATCTCCTCAGGCGCACTTCACAGGTCAAGCATCCAGGCGCATTTGGGCTATGGAGGTCTTAATTTTGCCATGGGCGCATTTAGATGGGTCAACTTCAAATCTTGCCAAGGGCGCATATCACCCTACCAACGCCTAGTTTCAACACTTGGAAAAGCTCAAGGGCGCATTTAGCATGTGGTGCTTTCAATTTGACCATTGGGCGCATTTGACAAGGTGTATTTCCATTTTACAACACTTAGAAAGTTTTCTAAGTCACCTCTTTGTTGGGCGCATTTACTTGGCCAAGCTTTCAATTTAAGAAACTCAGAATATTTTCAAGTCTTCTCTAAGTTTGGGGGCGCATTTAGGAGGGTGAACATTTAATTTTCAAATACTTAGAAAATTTCCACTTTCATTCTCCCTCCAAGGGCGCATTTCACCATAGGCGCCTCCAATTTGTAGCACTTTGACTATTTTTCAACCAGCCTAAAGCTCAAGGGCGCATTTTACCATGGAGCCTCAAATTTTCATGACTTAGAAATTTTCAGGGTCGACTCTTCAAGCTTGAGGGCGCATTCAAGATGTTTAGAAAATTTTCATCATCCTTCAGCTTCTTATAGCAAGTTTTGGTGCCAGATTTGAAAAATTATCAAATTTGACGTGTTTTGTTCCATTTGCCAAATTTAGGGTGATTTGATCGTGCTTGCCCTAATTTTCTATTTTTAGAAAGTTCTTCAAATTTCATGCTTTGAATTGACTTCTGACTACAAAAAGCCTGATATTACTTTGTTCTGAATCTCGGGATGTGTTTGTGCCACTGACGCCTGGTATCTGTCTGTACCTGCTATTTTTAGCGGCTTACTAAAAATAGCAATTGCTTAGAATGTCTTCAAATTTTGCGTGTTGATTGCTTGAGGGGTATTGGTCGTGATTGGACGCTGCTTTTGCTTGACTGTTGTGTACCGCCCTTGATTTTAGGGAACCCTAATTGACCTGCTAAAAATAGCAATCATCCGATTCTTCATTCCCTGCAACTCTGTTTGCCCTGAAATTTGCATTGAAAACTCTTCTTCGCATGTTTGTCTTGTACCTGCTGAGATTCGATGCTGACCTGCCAATTATAGCTGTTTTTGAAGTGACTTACTATTTATAGTAAGTGCTCGTTTCTGAGGCTTCCTTTGCTCTGTTTGACTTGAAATTTGGACAGTGTGCCCGTCGTTGGTTAACTTGCATGTATGCGCTGCGCCTTGATCAACTTTCTATTTATAGCCTGCATCTGGAACACTTACTAAAAATAGCAAGTTCTCCGATTGCCTTCAAATTTTGCCAGCAGATTCTCGGAAGGATGCTGATCAGGATGGATACCTCAGTTTTGAACGTTTTGACCTCTGACTCCTCATTTTTAGCTCTGAAGCTTGAAACCCTAATTTTGTGCATGTTGCTCAGATGAGCTCCATTTGACCTCGTTTCAGTTGTATGATGATCAGCTTGCATTTCTGAGGTGTTGAGTAGCTGCCCAAGTGATACCTGCTAAAAATAGAAAGCAGCCGGAAAAGTGACCGATCGGCTGCCGGATGATCTTGCATGTCATACTGCCCGAAAAATCTTGAAAAACCCAGAAAAATCTCCAACATGCAAGCGGCTAAAAAATAGTAAGTTTCCGAAAAGTGGTTTCCATTTTGCATGTTACATCGGAAGCTCTTTGAAAACCCGTGAAAGAATGCCGACATGAAAACGCCAAACCTACACCTAATTCGGCGTCGGCCGAAAAAAAAGTCGCCCAGCCTTTGTATATATATCATCGCCGGTCTCAAAAACCACAAAGAATCTCCAGACATGCGTTGAAAAACTCCGCCTCTAAGCCCTGAAAATTGCCTCCGAAGGCAGAACTGCTAAAAATAGCAAGTTGTCCATTTTAGTTCAAATTTAACCTGTGAGTAGCCTGATGTGCTCTGGACGCAGTGTGACTGTCGGAATCTCAAAAATGCTGAAGGATTGCCCGTAATTGCACACTTACTAAAAATAGTAAGTTGCCAGAATTCGATGAAATTTCTGTGGAGACCTGCTGGAAGCATACTAACAACAGTGTTAAGCTCAATTTGCAATTTATTCACCTCATTTGACTTCAGGTTGGCTAGAAAATTCAAAACCCTAATTTTTCGGACTTGGCCAGAATTTCAAGCTTAAACTCAATGATGGGCACAATCCCGGAAGACAGACAGTAGAAAAGAGAGACAACGACAAAACAAGTGAAAAGCAAAGCCAAAATTAGGGGGTCCCCATTTGCAATGGGGCGATGTGTGAAAAACGTCACAATAGGTTTCAAAAGATTGTGATGATAAATCTGTTTTGTGTATCTTTACCATTGTGATCAATTGTTATGCCACATAGGGTTTCAAGAGGTTGTGATGATAAATCTGTTTTGTGAATCTTTTATCATTATGATCAAGTGTTATGCCACATAGGGTTTCGTGAGATTGTGATGATAAATCTGTTTTGCAAGTCTTTACTATTTTGATCAAGTGTTATGCCACATAGGGTTTCATAAGATTGTCATGGTAAATTCTTAAATCTGTTTTGTGCCCAATAAACTTGTCTAGATTGAGCAGATAGATGCGCCACCTTGCCTTCAAGTAGAGAATCTAAACTCGTTTATCGTCCAATAGTCAAAACCTTGCTCCGTTTTCTCATGCTCTGTTTTCTTGAAGAAACTGGATAGAATTTAAGTTATTAAGTTTAGTTGTAGTTAGTAGATCTGCAAAACCAGAAACACTTAGCTGCAACGTATATAGTTTTCGAGAAAGCCTTGTACCTCTACAGTTGAAGCAAAAAGACAGGATTTAGTTTAGTTTATTTTATTTCCTTTGCAAGTACTTTTGTCAAGCACAACGAGGGAGCTTCCCCTCCTAATTTGAAGAGCACTCATTGCGTAGTGTACATAGCTGTCCGTACCAACTCTTACTCCAAAGGTGCTAGTTGTTACGCCAACAAGTTCGATCGTAAATTGTATGCGTGTTTCATCTCTGCAATTTACTATCCTAGTTGGCTATCGTTTGTGTTGCGTTTCTAATAAGCCTATTCAGATTGAGCAAATAGTTGTGCCCACCTTGCCTTCATGTTGAGAATCTGTACTTAAAGCTTATCGTATGATGTGTGTGATAATAAACTTATTCAGACAAGCAAATAGTTGTGCCCACTTTGCCTTCACATTGTGAATCTGTACCCGGTTTATCGTGTAAGCTCATTCCCGCTCTGTTTCCTCATGCTCTGATTTCTTGAGGGGATTGGATAGTTTAAGTTACTTAGTTTTGAGTTGTAGTTAGGTCCTGCGAAACCAGAAAAACCTTGGCTGCAACGTTCGAAATTTATTGCAAACCTTGTGCCTCTTTCAGTTGAGACAAAAAGATAGGAAATAAATTAGTTTACTTTTCAAGTATTTTGTCCGCACAACGAGGGAGCTTCCCCTCCTAATTTGAAGAGCGCTCATTGCCTAGTGTGCATAGTTGTCCGTACCAACTTGCGCTCCAGAGGTGTTAGTTGTTACACCAACAAGCAACTAGGCAATTTGTCAAACACTTTTATTGCAACACCAAACTCCTATTTTTAATTGCCAATGATATCATTAAACTGATTACAAATATACGAATGACTCCCAAACAGATCGCCCTTATACTGAATTGATTTACAATGAGAATACAATGTTGAATGCAAACTAATATTTTACAATGATAACACTAGATGATATGGAAAATGTGAATTCAATGGCTGCTTGGCAGCGATTCCAACTGATATAAAAAATGCAAACTAATATTCCTAACCAAATGCAACCTGGGAAAGGACGATGGCAGCAAGCATAGACTCCACGATTTTGTCCTCCAAGCTGACTGAGCTACTCTCTACCATGGAGCACCTTAAGTAGCTAACATGCCACGATTTCTCCTTGCTCAGACTGAGTGGCTTTAGGCTGCAAACTGACTGATAAAGTCCCGCGATTATTCCCTAATTTTTCTTCTCTTCAATCGATGCTAATGCTGCATCATAGAAGACTCCCTAGGCTGTGATTTCTTCTTTTTGAGAAGCCACGATTTTTATCTTCAGATTCCCAAGAAAATTGAATTATTTTCAGGTGCCAATTATTCGATCTCTTTGTGCCAAGCAATGAAATAAAGTCTGAAACAAATTGATGAAACCAAGTCTGAAATTCCTCTTCACATTGACTATCTTTCTCCACCAAAACTGAAAATATTGTTCTCCAAATCAATTTAACCTTACTCTCTAAAATTTGGTCTTAAGACCATTAAATTTTGCCACAAATCGAATCAGCAAGCAATGAACTCCTTCCTCAAGTGATTGCAACAATAAATCAGCTGCTGCAACACCTCACTCAAATGAAATATCAAATGCAACAATACCTCAGTTGCTGCAAATGCTCGATGCAATAATAAATCAGCTATTGCATCAATTTAGGACTCTTGTTAGTAGGGCAATAATACATCAGCTATTGCACCTGTCAAATTCACAAATGAAGCACCTATAGAAACCCTGGATGGATTCCTCCACAATTTCCAGCTAGGGTTGATCTTTCACAACCGTACCCTAGAGTCTTCAAACCCTCGGGCAATGCAAGCCTCAACTTTTACCACGCAGGTATGGAAAATAGAATAACTCAAGACATGATGAAAATGACTTGCATTGAGCTCCTTATAAATAATTCTCATCCAACTTCAAGAATCTTCTAGAAATAATATTATTTTATTCTTTTAAGTGACTTTATGATTTATTATTTATTTAGTCACTTTATTAAATCAATTAAATATAGAGTCATCATTTTGATATTAATTTATTGGATTAACTTTATAAATAATTAATTTAATACCTCCACTTATTTTAATTAAAATAACCAATTAAGCTATCCTTATTGTTATCACCTGAAATTGCACTCTGTTGAACCTGATGTTCAACACCTCAGTGTAACATGGGAAGACCTCTAAAGATGTAGGTTTTCTTGTAAACAGAGGTCAACCTCCGGAGAAGGCCGGCTTCCTTTGCTGGTAGTATCGCCTAAACTACTGATTTTGTAAGGAAAAGGGAGAATGCATAAAAAATAAAACTAAACCCTATGGTGATACACCAAAATGACAAGAACAATGAGACACTCGAGTTACACTTGAATACTGATGATGGATATGGTACTACACAACAAGCTTTTGTAAATTATGCATAAGTATTTCACAAACAGGTTTGACATGCACATACTTTCAAGAAGGAAAAGCAAATTTTTCACAAATTAAAAGCTCATGTGCAATTAAGTAAACACAGTTTGTAACCTACATAATACTACTTTTGCAAAGAAAGGCATGCTAACATGAGACAAAGCTATAAGCAAAAGAAAGATTTCACGAAGTAGCTTGATCAATCATCTGAAAATGCACAATATTTTGCAAGAACCAGAAGGCACATTGAACCATAAATAGTAAACAAGGTAAATTTTATATATCATGCTCCAAAATGAGTTACAAAAGTTTGTTAATCTGAGAAAGGACTGCAAAAGTCACGAACTTCAAAAAAGCATAAGGAGAACTCTCCTTTTACAAAGAGGCAAAAATGCCTTATATACAAAAGTGTGTTGGCCCCTTAGGGCTTACAAAAATAGCCGCCTCCAGAAAAATCTACCCTTAGATCTTTCGAATGAAGTTAATGTTGCGTCCCCGCTGTCCATGTCGGTGAAGAGTCGCTCCAAGAATGGCCTCCTTGATCTTTTGCAACGCATTTAATGTGCCAACCTCTGGCCTCCGTGTTCACTTCGAACTTCCCTGAAGAGCTGTCTCGAATCCCCTAGAGCACTATCATTAATGTCTATTTGCCTTTTGCCAGTAGACCTCAGCTGTTCCCGAGACTGACGGCTTCTTCTTTCTTTCGGCCTTCTTGCTGCTCAAGATCTTCTGCATGTTGACTTCCTCTGCAAGCGGCATCAGACTTCCCATTAGATCTCGACACCATTGTTCTCTGAGCTGCTCAATCGCCTTTGATCTCAGGAAAAGTCCATGTCGCTTATGCTCTGTTGGTCTCGTTCACAGGGGGAGTCAAACAGTCAAACGGCTGATGGTTTGCCTTTAGCTTCCTCTGATTGGTAGAACAGATGCCACGCAAGCTTCTCCGGGTGGTCAAAAGCTCTTCATTAGAATCGCATGTCAGTGAGACACTAGACGTGTCTCCTCGATGTGATTATGCCCCTCGGCAGTTATCGGCATAGTTTGGGACGTGTTGTTGTGTGTTTTATGACACACAAAACATTTTAGAACAAAGTGTCACAGACGCTCTATTCTCTCTTGAAAAACTACTTCCTATGCTAAGATTGCAAGTGAGTTCATAGGGTAATTCCAATGTTTAAGATGAACGCGGATAGGCTCTGTGGTATGGATGTGTTTTGCTGTGGGCACAAGTAAGATTTTGCAAGTCATTCGGAGAAGTGGAGACATAAATGCAGCATCATTTTGGGTTTTTTGATTTATATTAAAAACAAGTGAAAAAGATTTAGGGTTTAGAGACTTTTATGCTACTCCTAAGAAATCAAGAGAAGACGAAGACTAAGTGAAACCAAATAAACCATACTCTGTTTCGCCACGTTCAACGACAACTACGCAGAGCAAGTGCAATCTTCTAGGAATGTGCTTGTGATTTTCACGTGATAAATAATTGCCATCAGATCGAACAACAATTATTAAAACAGAAGTTAAGCATCCACAGTAAAACTCAGTCTAACTTTACACATTGAGTGAAATCATCCACCCAAAGAAAGTATGAGCTCGGTTTCACTAATCTCCGTTATCAATCAATCATTCTTCTAACATACATTTTAATTCAAATCTGCTAAGCGAGAAAGAAAATATGCGACCATGCAACTATTCAACAATCAAGTACTCAAAGCACCTCATGCATTTGAACTTCATTATCAAAGTAGCTTTTTCACAACAATCTCATAAGAACTCTCTCTTTATTTCTACAATCTACCTATCTCAAATCTGCTCTAACTTCTTAATGAATATCTAACTTCTAAGAATCTAGCTATCTTCTCATGAATTTCTAATGAAAATGAGAGAGTGAGGGGGGGGGTTTATATAGTTTTTCAAATTACAAAGGACGGCCGAGATTGATTCAAGATCAATGGCCAATATTAAATGGAACTAAACCCTAATTAGGGTTTCCAAAACCACAATCAGTTAACTGAAGAGAACACTAGACAACTGGAGTGTCATCCTTATCCACTTGTGCAGCCTCACGTTCGGCTAACCTGGACACTATCAGGTCGACCTCCTCCATAGCAATGTCGGGCAGCACGCTGACGTTGTACTCCAGCAAATCCAAGTTCTCGGCACACCTGCAAACATAGTCGTCCATGTTGGCTCTTGTAGCAAGAAAGAACTTCTGATGGCCATGAATTCGAACACTTTGGTGAAGCCTTCCTTCATAATCGGCCTGGTGGTGGAGAAAACTTTCTGTACTTGCTCTTTCAAACTCCTTGGCCGCAAGTGTTTCCTTCGGACAATCTCCTTGTCTAGCATATCTGCAGCCATCTCATAGATTTTACTTTGAATTTCTTTTACTTGTTCTTCAACTCTACCACTATCCTGCTTCACCTTTTCGAGGACTCCTTTCCTTGAGATTAAGGCATAGTACCATCCGTTGAAGTCATAAGCCGCTCCAGCCTCGATAACCTTGTCTTCGATCAACCGTTGCTTTGAAATGCCCTTCAGTTCCGGATGCATGGGATGATCCTGCTCTGAATATCCTCGAGACTGCTCCATGACTCTGCAAGATCCGCAACTCGCGAAAGCATGAAGGAAGCCTGCTCATTTACTTGTGCCAACTTTTCTACAAACATCAACGCTTCTTCTTTCCTTCCAATCATCCAGTCTTTAGCCTCCCTCGCTGTTGTCAATTCCTCTTCAAAGTTCGCACTTGGTTCTTGTGAGGCACTCGGAGGTAAAGGCGCCACTTGTTCACCTTCGTTTAGTGGCTTGGTCAGGTGCTGGATGTAGTCTTTTAGACGTTGAATTTCTTTCTTGTAATCCTTTTTCTTGGCAACTTCTTTTTCTAATCTGGCCTTGATGGTGGCCATGGAATTATCCAAGTCTTCGACTTCCTGCTCTTTTGTTGCCGGACCCATGTCGACAGTCGTGATAGCATATTCCTCAAGAGCAATCTCGTCTTGAAACTTGTCAGCCGTAGGCACTGCAATTTGCACCGTGCGATTTCCAGCTTCATCTCTCTGAATGGTTGAGAACTTCTTGGCCTTCTTCCTTGGGGCAGTTTGCTCTAATCTTGCCAGAAAATCTGTGTCATTGTCCTCCTCAGGGACCTCCACTGGCGCTTTTCTTTTCAATCTTTCCCTCAGCCATTCTGGTATTGTTGGTTGTTCAATCATGTCCTCTTGATTTTGGACGTCCTGCATGTATTGTATTTCCTGTTCTTCCTGAATTTCTGGCATACTTTGAATTTCTTGGACTAACTACATATCATGTATCTCCTGGACGGATGGGTCCTCTTGAATGCCTTTGAGGGCGGAAATCATTCCTTCCTCGAATTCTCCATCCTCGATGTCTGTGTCGTTATCCGATCCTAAGATTTCTGTGCTTGCGGGAGAAGGTTGATCATCATCCTCTATTTGGATTGGCTCTATATTTTCAACTGGAGACGGGATCATGGCATTTTCCAAGGATTCTCTATCCAAGGCAAGCATTTCTTCTATGTTCCTAGAAGTAGCCGACTGGAGGGGTTTAGACTTATGTTTCTTCCGTGAAGGGCCCTCATCTATCTCTTTACATTTGTCTTGAATTGCAGATTTATCGGCTTCTTTCCTCTTCTTGGAGTTGGCAGCATCTGCTTGTCCATCAGCATGAGATGCACCGGCATTTGAAGAACATGACTCAGTGTCTCCCATCAACTCGTAGGTAAATTGCACCTTTCTCTGTTTTAACACTTCTACTTGACGATCTATCCACCACTGAGAGTACTTGAAAACAGGGCGCATCAAGGTGGCTAGATCACCCATCTCAGGCTCGAACCATTTTATAGGAGGTAGTGGCTCATTTTCCTTGAAGCCTGGCTGCACATATATTCCATCATCTTGCAGCTGGTCAGGTATTTTGAAAAGCTCTGTCGCCCTTATCATGCTTAATGGCAACCTTGACCATAATCTTCTCCTTACATCATATTCATCGACTGCGTTGGCCCAAAAGTCCTCTAGGTCAACCCGATGTTTGTATCTTTCTCCGTCCACAATCTTGATGTGATGAAGCGGATCGAAGTTGCTCCTGGCTTTATATGAGATGAATGGATATTGCCGAATCTCTAGTCGAGCAACCTCTGCTGCTTGTGCTGTCGGGCATGACTCCATGTTGCTGATGAAAAACGGAAAGGTGACAGCAGCTTTCTGCTTAGGCCTTTGGATATTCTGATACGTTTCTAACTGTCTTAGCACTTCCAACAATACCATCCTGTTAGTCGGATAGACAGGCAGTCTATAAGGATTTCCGGAAAATCCTTGGATTCTGATGTAGGTGAACTTAGGATACTGAATGAACCAGAATCCATAGCGACTGATCAAGCTCTTGGCTTCATGCGAGAGTCTTTGGTGCGTTCCGCCCTGAAGAAGCCGGGTGATATACATCAAAAATGCATCGTGAGCTCTCCGGAAATGGGACTTCTCTTTCAGCTGCAGCTGTGGATAGCAGTCGTAGACTTTGAATTTCCCCTCACCGTTGCCAACCACGCCTTTGCATGTCAAGCCAGGATATTTATAATATCTCGCAAGTGAATATACAATATATGAGCTCATGTGGAAAATTTTAGTCTGCTCAAAGTTGACCAACTGTTCGTGCAAGCTGTCACTAATCATCCTGGACCAATTGAACATTTTGACTCCAGTGATTATTTCGTCAATAAAATAGTACATCCATTCTTCGAAAGGAGCACCATGGGCACTGCCTACCATTCTGTTAAGTAGCAGAACAATATCACCATATTCCTTTTTGAAGTGGGTTCTGATCAATTTTTTCGGCATCTTGCTTGCAGTAGGCTTTGGTTTTAATAACCAATTCTTGTTTATGTTGGATGCACAGAGATCCTTCTGACTTTGATAAAGTTTGAGTGCATCCTGCTTAGTGCGATAGGATGTTCGGTTGTATACTGGAATGCCAAAAGTCTCTTGGATTGCTGGCTCGGACAAGTAGGCAAGGATCCTTCAGTCAGGAGCTTCTATCTGTCTGTCTTGTGCGTTGTAATGTAGTGCGCATTCTGCCATCAACTCAGGACATTCTTTAGCTGGTGGAAATCCAGCTGCATGGACGATTCCGTTGCGCATCATTCTCATGGCGATTGGTGTAGGCAGACGTCCGTCAGTCCCGTACATTCTCTTTCGGAAGTCTTCAAGATCAACGTGGCCAAGATCAGTGTCTAGAACGTGCTCCCATTTGGACTTGATCTTTGATTGTGTTTGCACACCTTTGCTTGCGAACTTCATCTTGAATGCTTCGAAAAGTAGATCTGCAAGAAAAGGAAGAAAGAGAAAATCAGAATTCGACATTTAAATCAGTTTGAAAGAACATTCCAGCTGATAATCAGATTGGACTTCGCGAAAAAATAACATGCTGGAAAGAAAATAAATGGTGAAGTATCATGTTAACATGAAATGGACAAAACAAATCTGCCTTGTGACTTCTTGGAGACGTGATCACGATCACAATGCAAGCTGATAACAGATTATTTCTTTCACTTTGCTGCGAATTTCTTCAACCTTTTGCCTTAAACAATTCTCCTCTCACCACTTTTCTTCTCAAAATCGAGTGATTGCACAAATGAAAAACGAAATCACTTATAGAAGTGAGAGGGTCGATCATTTTAGTAAATTTGCAATGTTTCCTTTGAATCAAGTTCGAACTCATCTTTCACTTTGCTTTCGTATGGCAAGTTCTATCCTCAATCACCTCGTCCGGGAAAGTTTCTAATTTCATTCACAGTCCAACAAAACTCTTTTTCTCTCTTTCCAATTTCGAAATTTTCAAGACTTATCTCTTTTTTGGTGTTGGAAAATAAATGATTAAAATAATTAAAATAATTATTTTATGTGTCCATTCCAACCCGTTCGTTTTATTGGCAAATAATTTTTTGATTTTCGAAAATTTCCTTGCCAATGCCTTAGGCGAATTTTCATTTTTTTCAATTTTTCTCGCCAAAATTTCTAGCATCCAATTTGGTTTGGCCATGATTTTTTAATCGTTTTCCAAAAATATTTGGCCATGTCCAATTTTATTTGGCCATATTCTTTTGATTTTTCACAATTTATCTTACCATGTCCGATTTTATTTTGTACATTTGCTTGATTTTTCCACAATCTTCCTAGCCATGGCGAAGATTTTCTTTAGTCACTTGGGCGAATCTTCAAAGTGCCATGCATATTTTAACTTTCCAAAGGTTTGGACTTAGGCAAATTTTAATCTTTTACTCTCCAATACATGGCGGACTTTAGGATTTCTTTGGCCACTTCTTCTATGGCTATGGCGGACTTGGTCACTTGGTTAGCCATCTTTACTCATGTTCAAGGCGGACTTGGGGTCTTCCATTACCATTTCTCATTTTGCCTTGGCTACGACTTAGCCATTTCATCTCTTTTTCATAGGCGGACTTTAACATTTTCTTTGCCATTCACCTTGTCTTTGTCCATGCCTTAGCCAAATTTCTCTTTTGTTCAAGGGCGGACTTTCTACATTTTGTTGCCATTGGACACTTTTGCCTAGGGCGGACTTTGACCTCTTTCTTGCCATTTGCCTTGGTTGGAGGGCGGACTTCAGCATCTTGCATGCCATTCTCTCTATGTTGCTGGGCGGACTTCCTCCATTTTGATGCCATTTGACATTTTTCTCAAGGCGGACTTCATGCTTTTCCTAGCCAATCACCTCATGGACAGGGCGGAGTTCCTTCATTTGTTTGCCACTTGACTTCTTTCAAGGGCGGACTTCATCATTTGGTTGGCCAAGACAAGGGCGGACTTGCTTGATAGTCTTGCCATTGGATGCTTTGGAGGGCGGACTTGCATGTTTTGATTGCCATTGACCATCTCTTGCTGGGCGGACTTCATCATCTTCCTAGCCACTTCATAGGCGGACTTGGCTGTTGGTCTGACCATTTAATGCTTATGGCTGGGCGGACTTCATTGTTTCCTTTGCCATGGCCTCATTTTCTTAGGCAAATCCCTCTTCTCCATGGGCGGACTTCAGCCTGTGCCTTGCCATTGCACACTTTGACAGGGGCGGACTTACCAGATCTGTTGCCATTGCTCAGATTTTTATGCCATTGATCAGATTTTTATGCCATTGATTGCTTGGCTGAAGGTGTTTGCCATTCATTTCTTCTGTACTTCACCATTACTTGTGAGCTGAAGGCGTATATCTCAGTTTTCTCCATGATTGTGTTCAGATTTTCCCATGAACTGTTCAGATTTCTCACAAATTTCCATATTTCTTGACGAATTTCATGAAATTTTTACCAATTTATTGATGAATTCATCATCTCATTCACCATTTTCGATGTTCTTTACCAGATTTCTCTGTGATTTTCCAGAATTTCTCACCATTTTCGAATGAATTTTCCAGATTTTTGAACTTTTTATGTGATTTTCCAGATTTTTACCAAAATTTCAAAAAAACTTCGGATCGATTTTCTGAGAGTTTCGTTGCTCGTTTCGAACTTCTGAGTGCGTTTTCGAAACTCGTGGCCCTTCTAAAAATAGAAACTTTCTAAAAATAGAAATTTTCCAAAAATAGCAACTTTCCAAAAATAGGCCCTAAAAAATAGGGATCCCAGAATTGCCCAAAAGTGCCAAAAAGGTAGGTCCTAAAAAAGGGGGCCTGGGGTGAGAAACCCTAAAAATTTGGAAGTGTCAGAATCGACCGAAACGACAGTCGATCTTCGTCTCCCAGGCCTTCTAAGCACGATGGTGACGTTTATTCAGTGATCCAGGCGAAAATTCATTGACTCGACTCGGGTGACCGTTCAAAATTCAGATTCAAAACCCCCAAGCAGAGAGCAGACAAAACGAGGCGCGCGAAGGCAAAACCCTAAAAAGCAAACAACAAGGGTCCCCATTTGCAATGGGGCGAGGTGTGAGTTAGGTCACAACAGGACGTTCGGCGGGACTTCATGTCGAGCTGCAGAAGTTATACCGATATCCACATTTCATCGCCCAGACATCCGCATTCGGCAAGAATCATAGCGAGCGCATCACATCTCGGCAAGACCCCATCGGGTCGGCAAGACCTTTTTTCTTGTCAGTGAGACATCCCTCGATCGCCGAGACATCGACCGTTCGGCCAAACCTCATGGCGAACGTAAAACTTTCTCTCAGATGACGGCCTGGTGAACAATTGTCGGGGAGACTTTCCTCTGTCGGCAGGACATCATGGCGAGTTCCATTAGTCACACCGAAGGTTTACAACCATCGGCGAGACCATCGCTTGTCGGTAAGACATTATGCCGACCCCTTCCATTCCTTCCAAGCTCGAACCTTCTTTCGCTGAGACTTCATGTAGTCGGAGAGACATCATCTCGAAGCAAATCATTCCCCCCGACGCCACCCTTGGGAACGACTGTCGGCAGGTCTTCCTCGGTCAGGGAGAGATAGGAAACTCATGGCGACCAAAATGTCCCAGTGACCTAAGGATTTCGAATGAACATAGCATAACAGCCAGTCGACAAGACAACTGGAGAGTCTCAGCGACTTTATCTCTTGGGAGTTTGTGCCAAATCTGACTGAGGCAGGCTTTCCATTAGGCCTCCTTGTGACTTCGCATCAGATGTATGATTTAGCCCTTGTTGCGAATGTTCCTATTGTCAAATAAATTTGCACCTTTGCTGAGCTATTAACTGTAGCGACCTATTGAAACATGGGAACACTTCGAGGTTGTGGGTGACCTAGGAATGAAGTGGACCTCCAGATTATGGGCTGGTTCCCCTTAAGATAACTTGGGAAAAGCTAAAGAATGATAAGGAAAAGAGTAAGAAGGATATACTTGAATTTAAAACCTATCATTAACAGGTGATACACCAAAGATAAAAATATGACAATACTGCAGAAAGCTCACAAAAAATCTCAATAGAGCTAAACAATCTCACAATACAGAGATTTATGTTTATAAAAGCGAGTCTATGTAAGGTTCCAACTGTTCTAATGCCTAACATAAGGAAAACGAAGATGTATTCACAGATATGAACGCAATAGAAAGAGATCACTAACATAAACCTGCACTATGATATAATATTCTTTGCATCCAGTATTGAAGAAATCTGATAAAATAGAGGATTTACACAGAATTTTATCATGCAACTCACAACCAATACTTAAAACAACAAAGAAAATCAGTGAAGGAAATGACTTTCTATTAAGAAGATAAGGAGTCTCTGTGTTATAGATCTATAGTATTCATGAAAATGAGTTACAAAGTTTGAATAATGCTCTTTCAGCAATCTCCTAACCAAGAACTACCTTACAAAAAGACAAAAATGCTATGTATACCAAAATTGTGTCGGCCCCTTAGGGCTTACAAAAATATCCTTCTTCAGAAAAATCTACCCCTAGATCTTTTGAATGAAGTTAATGCTCCATTCATGCGTATCCTTGCTGTCCATGTCGGTGTGAAGAGTCGTTTCCAGGAGAAGCCTCCTTGATCTTTTGCAACCACAGCATTAACTTCATGGTCATCGTGTCCACCCGCGAAACTCCCTGCCAAGTTGCTTTGAATGCTTCCGAGCTCAGAGCCGATCCACGTCGCTTTCATTCGGTTGATCCTCCTGGAACTGGTCAAACTGCCATGGCTCTCCTGTAGCTCATTCGGATTGGTTGAATTCGCGCCACATAGGATTTCAAACGTTTAGAGGTCGTTCAGACCGAATCGCATGTTGGTGAGACACATGTTGTGTCTCCTCGATGCGATTATACTCTACAACAGCATCGGCAAGACACACGGCGGTTGGGAAGAATTCAAAGCGAGCGGCCAAAGTTATATCAATCTCAAAAATGTCATCGACAAGACAACATTTATCAACAAGACATCACAACGGGCTCCATTAGTCATACCGATATCCCCTTTTTTCGTGGGCAAGTTGATCGCTATTGGCAAGACACAACCTTCGGCAGGACCTCATAGCGAGCTCCCTGCCTTTCCCCGAGCTTCTTCATTTCAGAAAGGCCCTATCGGGTTGGCAAGACATCTTGTCGAAGCTATCCTGTTTCAGCGAGCTTACCCTCTTGTGCACAATGGTCGGTGAGACAGTCGGGTCGGGGAAACCTCCTTCGTTCGCCGAGACATCATGGCGAACTCCTTTCTTTTGAACAACCCTCAGCATGACCTTCGTCTGTCGGTAGGACCTCATGGCGAACAAGGGCGCACTTCCCCGATAACAACCTCCTACTGCAAGACTCTCAGCGGTCAGCGAGACGTCTTGGCGAGCCCCAAAAACTTTTTGGCCAGAGTGCGGTTGATCGGCAAGACCTCACGCTGAAAATACTTTCCTTTCTGCGAACTTGCTTCAATTCGGGGAGACTCCGCCCTGTCGGTGAGACCTCACGCCAAGATCATCACTTGTCGCCGAGACTACCTTGTGTCTGTAGGACATCTCCCCGCGAGCTCGGACCCTTCGCCGAAGGCATAACCTTGTACCGAGTGCGTCATCCCCTTCGGCAAGACTTCTTGGTTGCCGGGACCTCATGCCGAACACAAACCGATCTCCCTGAGCTCATTCAATTCGGCGTGACTCCCATCGGTTAGGAAGACTTCTTTCCGAAGTCACAACATTATACCGAAGCCACTCCACTTCGGTGAGACCCTCGTTTGGTCGCTGAGATGTCACAACGACTTCCTTTCTTTTGTCGAGAGCTGACTTCATTTCGGCAAGACCCCTTAGCGATTAAAATGTTTGGCCGATCGGGACATTTCAAAATGAGTAGAACCCCTGCTGGTCGGCAAGACAACTGGAAGGTCTTGGCGACTCTCTCCTTAGAGGATTTTCATGCCGAACTTGACTAAGGTAGGCTTTCCAACTGAGTTCCTTGTGACTTAGCATCAGATGTATGATTTAATCCTGAACAACAATGTCTCCACTTGGCCTTCATGACACCTGAAACATAGATTGCCCAACTGATTTAGCCTGTAGGTGAAAATTGGGTAACAGTTCCCATTGGCCTTCATGAACACCTGAAACATAATATGTCCTGCCTGATTGAGCCCATAGATGAAAAATGGGTAACACTTATGAAATATCATTAATTTGGACAACTTAACCAATTAAATTAATTAAATCAATATACCTCCAATTCGGGGACATCACAAAGGAGGGCATGTAGAATTCGGATTTAAATATTTATTTTCAGATTTGGACAGCTCTTGATGAGCAGCTAGTAATAATCTATGGAAGCATATAGAACAATTGTATAAACTAGGGAAGGCTCCAAGAAGTCAAATTGCATATTTACAAAGATAATATTCAGACAAAGCAATCAGGTTTCAAGGCCAATAATCTATGATATATTGGTAGACCCATATACCAATTAATGCATGGTTTTGAGGGTATAAATTAGAGAAAGCAATCAAGACTCGAGGCCTATTAAACCATATAAATGGGAAGGTATGCATATACTCAATGAATGCATGATTATAGAGTCTATATTCAGAAATGGCAATCAGATCCATGTCAGGATGAAGATCGCCATTTTGTGCATACCAAAATCAGAGACATATGAATAATAACAATATTCCATAAGCTCTTACATGATGACTATCTTCAAGAAATCATACCTGATTCTCTTCTTGTAAAGAGATCTAACTTCATCTCCAAAATTCAAAGAGAGTGTTATCAACTTTAAATATCTAATATCCTATTATATATCTATGATTGTTCATTTATCATATCTATTGCAAATTTTAAGGCAATTTTAGTAATTGTATTTCAACGTACCTACAAGGGACATTACAACAAGGACAGCCATAGGAAAAGTTGGCATGCTATAGTCATTGTATTGTTGAATACAAGTTAAGTCATAGTTGGCAAGAAATGCCATTTTCATAATGCAAAATTGTATCAATCATGCCCTACACAGGAAACTCATAGAACAATCCCATCTATTGGTATGCTAGCTAAGGTCAAACTAGAACTTAACCATTTATCTTTTTACTTAACCATTCTTGTTTGTTAATGAGCTGGACAACAAAACATGCAGTCTTGAAGGCTTCATGAAAATTTTAATAATAAATTCCTTGCTTGGATATACACACCAATCATTGAGACTGTTGGCATTTAAATTAGCACCTCTCGAGTGCTGATTGTAAACGTTCAGCTATTTCAAATGTTTTGCAACACTTCTTCGTTATTTAAAGAGAAGTCCCTCTCTATTGATTTATGCGTAAGTGAAAGGCATGGAGCAAGTAAACTACTATCCTATCTTTTTTACTCAGCGGTAGGACACAAGGGTGCACAAACACAAGTGCGCTGCAACTAAGCTTTTTCTCTGGTTTCGGCAGATCTTAACTACGACTAAAAAACTGGCTTTTAATCTATCCTATATCCTCAAGATAAACAGAGCATGAGGGTGTAGGAGCGGGAATGGATGGTTCGATTGCTTGGTCGAATCAGTCTCTTAGGATTCATCTGAAGGCTTTGAACTCCCGGATTCGTACTAAAATCAAATCCACACAAGTGATCCTCACGGTAACTTATATTTCGGGATTCCCAAGGAGGTACCAAGACCTTTCCGAGGTGTAGGCCAAAAAGTGAGCTACAAGAAACAACAAAATTACGATAACCTTATCTCCCAAATTCCCAAGGAGGCACCAAGGCCTTTCCGAGGTGTAGATTGGAAACAACAAACAATGATAAAACTATGAAACATTACATCAAAGGCATGGTAACTCTCCTGATTTATTTCTCAATCTTCCACCAAAGATTACATGTTGGGACAGCAGCTTGTCTCGAAGAGACAATCACACATGCTGCAATCAAACCAATGAACATGAACAAAGATTGGACACACCTATCTGAGTAGAGAGAGCACAAGCTGTATTTAGTGCTTAACTACAACAAATACGATCCAAAAACATATACTAAGTGAACAATATGAAGGAAGAATTGCTCAGCGTTTTGCTTCCGTGAAGTAAAGTTAAACAAATAATGAGCCTAAGGCTCTTATTTATAGAACTCAAAGGAGTAGGCAACCCTGAAATCTCCTTGAGTTAACAATGAGTTCTTGCCAATCAATTAGCAAGATTTATTCCTATGAAAGGGGGAACAGACAGTTAATTGGAAAACTACTTTAGTTAACTGAAAGTAAACAAAGAGTCAACTGGAAACTACCTCAGTTGACTGAAAGTAAACTAAAGGTGAACTTTAATACAAAGCATACCTCCAAAACAAACATCCACGTTTAGTGGAGATTTGAGATCCACAAAATATGGAAGTCAATTAGACATCCTTAATCAGTGGGATCTGACAATACATGATTTGTGGGATGTGGAGCTAACTTGGAAAGGGGCATCAAGTTAACTCCAACTACATTTAATACCTTCTTGAGTTGACTTGGAAAGAGGCATCAAGTCAACTTCAAGTATCATAAATTCCATTTGGAGGGTAGGACGTCCCAACTAGGTGTCTGACACCTCATCACCTCCGGTCAAGAACTCTTCGATCCATGTGTTGACTTCTTCCGTCTCCAGATAGTCAATGCTTTGATGACGTGGCATCTCCTCTCCTTGCGCAAGCTGCTGCTCTTGGTAACTTGGGCGGCTCCGTGCTTGGAATTGTTACATCCTGATATTATAGCTACTATTGTATAGGGCCATTGAATGTAATGTGTGAATCTTGATGATGAATAAAACATGGTTGATCTCGTTATTAAATGAATGAGTCCTGTTTAAATGATGGTTTCATTTGATTGTTACTTCTAAATGATTTAGTTTTGATTAAATGTTGCATACAGTTATGGAATAATGTTAATCTAACTTTTTATAATGTTTTATGCAAACTGCCTTGTTGTGAGCATATGACTGCCGGTGTCATGTCGTGATGTGCAGGTATGAAGACTGTACCTCCGGACAGAGGAGAGACATCATTCGGGGAGGAACTTGGTCGGGTAAACAGTAACGAATACCAAATTGAGCATACACACACATACTATAAATTGAGTAAGCCAAGTTTGTTTGTCGAGATAACGGTAAGTCATCCATAGGCTTAAGGAGTCTAGTTTACTTCTTTGTGCTTGAGAGATGATTGTTTGTTTATCAAACTTACAGTATTATGTTCATAACGTGAATGGGTCTAAGCGAATAGGTTAAGTGGGTGTGTATATACATGTATATAGTATACTGAGATATATACGAGTATATATGTGTATATATATATATATACACTATCTGTTATCTATGGATAAATAATATTACTATAATATTTGCCTTGGAATTTATATATATATATATTGAAAAGTACTTGGACCAACTGGCAAAATATATATATTTATATTTGTTAAATATAAATATAGTTATATATAAGTAATTATATATTAAAGATTATATATAATATTATTATAGTTATATTAAAATATATAAGTATATTAAATACTTGGGTATTTAAATATTTATATGTTTAATATTTAAAAGAACTATAACAATATTTATATAATAAAATATATATAATGAAATTATATTTAAATTTCTAAATTTATGGAAATTAACTTATTACTTAAATAGTATTTTAAAATCTCTTAAGTGAAAATTAAAGATTATATTTTACTAGGAAAATAAATATAAAAATATATTTATGAATTTTATATTACCAGGAGTAATTTGGGGAAATTAAATATTACGTTGTGTAATTGGGAAAACAATTTCTTCTTTGCGTAGTTAAAATCATTATTATTATAAAGTAAATAATTGAATAAATTAATTATTATTGAAGCCTTAAATCATTTCTTTTTAAAAAAGAAGTTATTAAAACAATTTCAATTTCAAAAGAATGAAATTCGCATTTTAAATGGAAGAATGAAATTCACGTTTTATATTTTAAGTGTTAAAAGGAAGCCGTATGAAAGTTTTAACATCTCAAAATACATTTAAAAAATAGCGAACTTATTTAGGGAAATATTGAAAAGTTCAAACTTTAGAAAATAAATGAAAATAAAAATGAAACTCTCCCGTGAATGAACTCGCGCCTGTGCAGACGCGCGACCAGGGCGCTTGAAATGAATTTTCATATGGCAAAAACGTGACCTGGAGAAAAGGAAGAGGTGGACGCATCAAAGAAAAGACCAGGTCTTTGCATTTCGTTTCCTTTTGGGATCGCACTTTCAGGTTTTGCTGTCAATTTCTCCATATGCGTTTTGAATTATTCTCCTCTTGCTGTCAATAAACTGGTCGAATCATCCTCAATCTTGATGACATGAGTGTTGGAAATGCGCCAAGTAGCTCATTGACATTTTCTGGGCACTTTGCTGTCAAAACTCATGCCTCCATAAGTGGAAATCGTTGCATTTTGGCCCTATAAATGGACGCGCAGCCATTCTTTGTTGCATCGATTATTGAAGTCTAAAATTAACAAGCCATTGAGTTACAAATCTGTTTTTTTTTACTGAGTTGTGACATTTACCATATTATTGCATTTTCTAAATACTGACAAGGAAACTATTGTCAACTGGAAATTCCGAAAGTTGCTGAGAGAGGAACAGTACTGTGAGAAGCTTTGAATATCAGGCATGATTTTCTATTTCTTTGTAATTCTTGTTGAAAGGCTGCATTTTTCTTTGTTGTGTGTTTGAGATTTCAAATAGCTTAAAGTTAATTGAGAATTGACTGGGAAAACTTTCTTTGTGCATTTCATTTAAAGGCAAATGTATAAGAACTTTAGAATAAGGGGGTAGTGAAAATAGAATCAAATGATTAAAGAGCTCAAGGGTAGCTTTACTTAATCTGCATTATATAGAGAAGGGTTTTATATGCATTTGATTGTTTTTGCAAACTTGTATGATCTCTATATGGAGAATACGTAGATATACTTATTTACTACTAGGATCGAAATGAAGGTCTAGTCAAGTATGGTCTTTTAGCTTAGGTTATTAGATAACTGAATAAGCTAAGTACTCCTAGGACAAAGATTTCCTGAATAGGAGGAATAAAATAAAGACACTTGTAGACTGTTCATCTCCATTAAGTTAGTATGATTGTAGGATGTCTGGGATGACGGTTTCACCCATTGAAGGACAAACCTATGCGTAGAGTAAGGAAGCCTTAAGTCAAATCGACCCTGAGTAGTGTTTATGATAGATGACCTTCATTCGAAGTACTGAATGAGAATACTTTGGCCAAAGTAGTGGAAGGTACAACGTCCACCTAGTTGTGAGATAGTTGAGACTACACTGTCAGTTCATTGTGATCCGAGTACTAGATCGAGATTGTGAAATAGCAAGGTTCTAGTTGTGTAGGACACAGCACTATGCTCAGTTGGTAATCGTTAAAGGATACCCTACCAATCTCTTCTTCGAAGGGAGGGCCGTTCATTACAAAATGATCGTGCGGGGGACCGCATTATAAGTCCGTGGTTGGCGGAAAAGCGCCCGAGTGATGTTTCTCCTCCACAGCAAGCGGCCGATGTACCAAGATTTGAAAGGACGGACTCCTGGACCTTCTTACTTCTATTTGTGCAAAAGCTTACGAGCTATGTATGTAACTGTCTTTTAACTCTGATTTATATTTGCAAAGAAACATATTGTAACTTGTACGTGTTTATCAATAAAGAAAGGAAGAAATTTTATTGAATTATCTTTGTTAGATGTTGCTTTTACATGTTTAAAGTGAGAATTGGAAAGTTTTTAATTTACGCAGAATTGGGTCGTAACAGGAATGACCTCTTCGCTACTGGTAAGCTAGGATGCTTACTACCACGCAGGAGGTGGTAATACTGGTCTCTCGGCTGCTAGATCAGCCTTTCTTTCTTCTTCGTCTAGAGTAATAGCCGTGGCTCTCCACTGAGCGGGTGATGTATTCTTTTCAAAGATAAAAGTTTGCAGACTGCTAATGATGTCCGTTTGCTCTCCAGCAATATGTGTAAGATCTGGTTGGAGAGTTGCTAGTGCAAGGTTTGGTTGTTCAATTGGAGCCCAAGGACACCAAATTGTCATTCCGTGAAGAAAAATTCGCCCGTTGACTACGGATATGTTCAGACAACTTCTGAAAAACCCCTAAAAATAGCCAATCGCCAAGAAATATTTTTTTGGAAAAAATCTAGCACATTGATTTTGTTCGTGCTTCAATGCTGAACAAACCCAGTTCCTTAGAATTTTGATTCTGAAACTTTTTCGGAAAAACCTCCAAAAATAGGGGCAGCAAGTTGGTTGATTTTGGAAAATTTGACGAGATGGGTTTTACTAGAAAATTCTTCTGAATCTGCCCAGTTGATCAGATTTGTGGTAGCCTACTGATTTGTGTGACATGCAAGAATACCTAAGACAAGAAGAGAAGAAGTAGACAAAAGATGGATTGGAAGTTTTCAATCTAACTCCCTGAGAAAATCTGTCTCTGGATCCAACCTCTAATTAGAAATATTCTTCTGCTTCTGATCTTCAAGAAATATCGAAGAACAATCAAAAACCTTGGCCAGATCTAAAAATGGCGTCCTTGAGAGCTTATTGTTGTTCTTGATCATCAACCTGCAAAGAAATGAGCATAATGGACGCCTAGGCTTGATCATATAGAGATTTGTGCTTGAATCCATGAAGTTTGGGAGCCTAACTCATGATCTAAAGCTGATTTGGCTTGATTTGAAGTTCAAAAGGTAGGTTTCCACTGATTGTGGGTTGAATTGGCCAAGTTTCCCTCCAAAATATCTTATTTGGTCAACAAAACATGCCTTTGACCTTTTTGGGCGTCCCTTAAAAGTTTGAGTCCTTTTTTCATCATTTTTTATGCTGAATGATCTCTGTTTGATCCTGGCTCTAGATTGATCTGCTAATCCTGAGCAGCTGCTGTTGGATTCATCGTTGGGCTGAACCTAAGCTGAAGAGATGTGCCTGGGAGGTATTAAGCCAAAAAGTTGAGTTTGTGGTCCTAAAAAGAAGGGTGCCTTTCTCAAGAAAGGGCGCTTTCTTCCTTGCCTTAGTCATTTTTAATGTTTGTTCTTTCAATCTCTTCATTCTGACCTCCTGTGCTTTGATTCAGAATCCCCGTTGATCAGAGAATTAGATGGTCTCGTTTGATATCTCATCAGGTAACCAGCTCCTCTTCGCAAAAGATGACTGGAGTTTGAATTCCTAGAAGTCAGTTAAAGGTCCCTTTATTCAAGGGCACCCCTCATTGAAAAGGGCGCTTTTTCCTTTTGCATAATGTTTTTTATCCTGAAAGATGCTCTAGTCTGATCTTGATTATTTGGTGATTGACTTGTCAGATGTTCGTGCTTGCAGTTACGTTGTCGAGATTGACCTAGATTGAGAAGACAGTCTTGGGAGGCCTTCAGACATTTGATAGCATCTGGAGGTTCAAAAAGGAGGATGCCTTTCCTTGGAAAGGGCGCCTTTTCCACCTTGATCATCATTTCAACAACCATTTTTGATATCTTCGTCAATTGCCTCTTTTCACTCTGCTAACAACCGCTGGTGATCACTTTGTTAGACGATCTTGCTGATTGTTTCGTTGTCAAGCCAATAGGAGAACGCCGAGGGTGACTACCTTGGATGATTCAACAGGCTGTATTTGACCCTTGAGAATCAAGGGCGCCCCTCTCTAAAAAAGGCTCTTTTTGCATCATGAACTAATTCTCCTTCCTAACGTTTCCAGAGTCAGTCAAATTTTGGCTTTTTTCAGTTTCCAGAATCTCCTTTGTCAAACGACATCTTTTTATCTTTTGTCATTTTTTGGATGTCTCTTTATAACAGCCTCTTCACACTCTATTGACATTTGTCGGTGATCAGTTTATTAGATGATCTCGTTGAATGTTTCGTTGTCGAGCCAGCAGGAGAACGCCGAGGATGACTGCCTTGGATGAATCTGGTGACTACATTTAGCCCCTGAGGTTCAAGGGTGCCTTTCTTTGGAAAGAGCTTTTTTTGCACATTTTGAATTGACTTCTCCTTGGTAGCATTTCCAGAGTTAGTCAAATTTTGGCCTTTTCCAGTTTTGAGAATCTCCTTTGTCAAACAGCATCTTTTTCATCCTTTTTCACCATGGTTGCGTCGTTGAAGCTTTTGAAGCTTAGCTTTCAGCCCCTGGTACTGGCCAATCTGCCATTAATGGATGCGAAGCTCCTAACTTTGTTCCTGAAAAACAGAAATAGACCCACCAGAGTAAAACGTGTCTTTTGATGATTCTAACTTGACCAATGTGATCGTGAAGTCATTTAATCCTATCAAAATCATTTTCAATCATTTCTGGGAAGGTCCTATTTTCGGGGGTTTCCCTGAAAATAGGGGTGTAAAACCCTAATTTTCAATGTTTCAAAATTTTGCACGTGTTCCTTGATAGAAACCCACAAAAACCCTATGTTTGGTTTGACCTAAAACAGACTTTTGATGGTATTTTAACATGATTTAGCTCAATTTAAGCAGAATGCCAAAAAATTATTTTGGGTACAATAAAGACACAAGCAAATATCATGGCTACATCATCATTTAGGACCCATCTTAGACACTAGTGCATGACTTGTCATGATGTTGGGATGAGTAATGCAAGCTCCTCTGAGCCATAGACTTATATTTTTAATTTTGATATTTGTTTCGATGCCATGGATTTCATATTCCATGATTTTTGTATACATTTGGTAATATTTATATATCTAAATGTGTTATTTCCTTCAGCTAAAATTTGCATTTATACTTATGTGATCGATATATGTTTGTGTATGGGATCAAAGTAGTTTCTATTTGATGAGGTTATTGTGTCTTTAAGGTTTATTTATTAAAGGGTGTATGAAACAAGTTTGAAATCCCTAAAAATCTTTGAATTTCTTAGGTTTTTCAATTTGCTGAGTCTTTGCTGAGTTTGTGCCGAGTCTAGGCTCCAAGTCTGAGTCCGAGTCAAAAATCAGCTTGCTGAGTCCAAGGCAAGTCCGAGTCTTGTAACAGTGGTTCAAATTAGTTATTTATATTTTGCTTGACCCTAAATTCTATAGTGAATAAAAACCTTATGAAAAATTTGACTGGTAATTGTTTAGGACACATATCACAAGCATTTGCTTTTACCACTATATGTGTAACACAATGGCAAAAAATATTGTCTTAAGAAATAAATTATTAGAAAGTACTCTCTAGGTGGAGCGCTTTCTAATATTTTCTCTTTCTCTTGAGAGAAATGCAAGAAAGCACAACTATATTACCATTTCTAGGGTTCGTGACCAATCCATGTTAGAGAACTAAGAATTGTAATAGGTCCAAAAGTGCACCATGGTCCTTAGCTTAGTAAGATCTTGGTTGTAGCACAATTATGTATGAAATTTATGTATTTTACACCATATCCATATGTATGAACCCTTTAGGGATGTGAGTATCTGAATTCTCTTTAACTACACATGTAGTAAACTACAAACTCTTCAATATCTACAAAGCTTAGGACCACAATTTCACAATTGGGCAGGTACTCTCAAAATTCAAAAATATCACAAGAGTTTCTCATTTGGTAGAAAATTTTAATTTCTAATTATATGCTTTTCATGTTCTAAGCTCCATAAATTCTTAATGGATTGATTTTACATGTATCAACATAGCTACCATAGATACAAAATTCGCAAAAAGCTCATGGACTCATGAGTTACTTGTGCAATAACTTGTCTCCAAGTTTTTCTGAATAACTCGCATGCAACATGGGAAAATTTTGCCAATTACTTGGCATAAACTCATGATATATGTTTCAAAACTTGGTTGTGTCTGAAAAAGACTGTTCAACCCCAGAAAGTGTTCATTTTTCATCATTTTTTTATTCTGTTTTTTAGCAGTGGTGGTGGAAGAGTTTGTAGATATTTGGGAAAAGTTTGCATGTGGTTGAGTGCTCATTTCAGCTCTTATTTAGTGGAATTTCAAAGGTATCTAACTGTGACACATTTTGAAGGTTGTAAACGGTAGAAGAAATTATTATGAGCATTGGAACTGTAAGTGTACTTTTTATTTCTATTAAAACTTGAAGTTATTATGTATAGAATTCTTGTTTTGGTCTATGTTGTGTAGTGAACTTTAATTTTGATCTATATATGAATCAAATCAGTAATATGTTCCTACAATTCAGTAGTATGCATGCTTTTGAATAATTTCATGTGTTCTTTAATGTTTGGAAAATTTGGTTAGCTTTTTGCAAGTTTTTACCAAGTTTAAGTTTTCAAAATATTTTGAGTCAACCAAGTTATTGCCAAGTCTGAGTTTTTTCAACTATAATATATACCATCCAAGCATATCAAGATAGAAGTGGAAACACTTTAATATCCACAAAGGTTGGGACCGCAGTTTACATTTGGGCAGGTTTTCTCAAACTACAAATAACTTACAGGAGTTTCTTATTTTGTGGAAAATTTTCTGATTATATGTTTTCATGTTCCGAGTTCTGTAAGTTCCTATTCGATGAATTTTACATGCGTCAACATATCTACCATCCAGGCATGTCAAGATAGAACTGGGCCAACTGGCAAGAAGTAGATTATTATATTTAACTTAGTTGTCTTAAGTTCTTAACTATCATTATTTTCCATTGTTCCATTCCTTTCAGAGAATTCTGGATGCAAAACATAATATTTGAGTAAATGTTTCTTTTGTACAAAAGGTGGAAACTATCAAATTAGCATATTATTTGGAATTTATTGTGTTGATTTTGATTGGTCTATTCTATTTAAATGTTTATCATTATGCCTCCATTCAGTGAATGGAGATCTTGATATGTTCAAAAGTAGGTGACGAATATTTTTTTATAGGTGCAATAGTGGGAAGTGATTATAGGCTTATAACTATTGGAAACATCCAGCTTTTGTTTCCTCCTTTTGCATTATCTTTAACTTATACACTATGAATACTTTAAAAACAAGAGTTTTCTGGCAACCTGAAGTACCTCAACTCTAAATTTATGTTCTCAATTTTTATGGCTGCCTAATATTTTCACTGATCATCAGGTACTGGATCACTTCTTTATAATCTAGTTGAACAAATAAATTGGTAAATGCTTAGTCTGCAATTAAATATTTTATGAACTTGTTCAAGTACGGTTACTGTTATTTGCTGAATAGTACCTCACTTATGGACAACCCATCCAGGGTTCTTTTTTACAATTCAATATGAGACCAATCAAGGAGCCTTGGACATAAACTACTTGGATTATTTTGATAAAGGATGGTGTAGGTTGTCTCTGCTTATTTCTTTCTAAAATTACTTCTTGCAGACGGGTGGAGATGTGGAAGCAAAGGATGACAATGGTTCAACACCTTTATACTTGGCAGCAAGCAGTGGTCATGCAAATGTGATTAGTATGCTAGTCAAAGAAGCTGGAGCTGACTCCTCATTGGCAAATATACACCGATCCCCACTTCATGTAGCTGCTGGTCAGTTCAAATTCATCACTTAGTTATTAAAGTATCATTACTTTGAAAGCACATTAGTGGATTTTTTACCTGAAGATCAAAGACCCTTAGAATAATAGAAGGTAAACCCAAACATCAAGTATTATGCAAGAAACTCTTAAAACTGTACTTTTTTAATGACCAGAAAACTTCTTTTTGACACTCACACCCCCCTCCCCACACACTACCCTATCACTTTACCAAGCATAGCAATCAAATTATTTTTATGGTGTATATCCATTCAAGATTTAAAGGGGAAGCTACCTGAGACATAATTGACCTTAAAACTAACCTTAGATTAAAACTATATACAAAATTCACAAGTATGCACAGTATACAAGATTTCAATGGGGTGTTTTGTATGAATATTAATTATTAACTATGTTTTTTCGAAAAAGCAACGAAAAAAACTATAAAAGGAGGTGTTGAGGGCTCATTTGGACATGCAAAATTTTTCTCATACTGTTATGTTGTTGGATTGAACCTGTGAGTTCTTCGATAATCTTTTAAGGACGAAAACCCTTATTTGATGTCTAGTTTCAAGTTTGAGAGATAATCCCAAGCTAGATTGGAATGATTTCATTCCAAACATCACCATTGTTCTTTAAATTGAGTTTCAGATTTGAATGTTGCTGAGATGAAGATCTATTCACCTCTTTGTATGCTCCTTTTTTGAGTTTCCAAAGCATCAACAACAATGTTTCAGTTTGTTGGCATAAAAACTAACACCTCTGGAGTGCAAGTTGGTACGGACAGCTATGCACACTATGTAATGAGTGCTCTTCAAATTAGGAGGGGAAGCTCCCTCATATTGCTGAAATGCGTAGAAAAGAAAAGTAATCTAAATCCTATCTTTTTGTTCTCAGCTGGAAGAGGCACAAGGTTAAGAAAACCAAGAACGTTGCAACTAAGGATTTTCTGGTTTCACAGATCATTAACTACAACTAAACTAACTACTTTAAATCTATCCAGTTCCCTCAAGAAAACAGAGCATGAGGAAATGGAACAAGAATGTTCTATACGATAAACTTCAGGTACAGTTTCACAACGTGAAGGCAAGGTGGGCACAACTATTTGCTTGGCTGGGAAGAAGTTTATTGGAAACGACAAATATATGATAAACCGGGTACAACTTTACAATATGAAGGCAAGGTGGGATCAACTATTTGCTTGGCTGAATAGGTTTATTATCACACACATAATACGATAAGCTTTAAGTACAAATTCTCAATGTGAAGGCAAGGTGGGCTCAACTATTTGCTCAATCTAAATAGGCCTATTAGAAACACAACACCAAGGATAGCCAACTAGGATAGTAAATTGCATAGACGAAACACGCATACAATTTACGATCGAACCAGCCACTATATCTAACTAAGATAAGCTTTCACCATAATAACAACATGAAACCCGAGTGGCATAACAATTCATCATCATAATAAAAAATCATGAACAGATACAAAAAAAGCAATATTATAGGCAAGGTGGGCACAACATATATTACTCTCTCGTGCAAAAGTTATTTAGAAATGAGCAAAAGCTCTTATTTATAGACATCAAAAGGTGTAGGGAACCCTAAAATCACCTTGAGTCAACTACAATCTTGCAATGCATGCAAGATTTATTGCTAAACCCTAATAAAGGAAACTATACAGTTAATTGGAAAGCTACCATCAGTTAACCGATACATCTAATCTAAATGGACAATGTGCAAGCATGCACGTCCTTATTGAAAGCAAGTTAACTAGAAAACTACCATCAGTTAACGAAAACCCTAAATGAAAACTCCAACTGTACATAGATGTTTCCAAAATAGACATGCATGAGATGTGGAACAACAAGTTAACTGTTGTGTCTGATGTCTATCTTGAAAGGTGGGACCTGGAGTCTACTGGTCGTGATCTCGAGCAACCCCTCCACGAGGTCGTTGACTGCATCACCATCTGGGGCACTTACACATCTCAACTGTCAATTCACTGCTTGTCAGCAACACCATCTGGGGCACTTACACATCTCAACTGTCAATTCACTGCTTGTCAGCAACTTGAGCAATCTTAGAAATCTTTGCACACTCAAACTAGCATTTCACTAACTGATAACTTTGGCGGCTCCGTAACTGAAGTGATGGCCACTGTTTCTTCTGTAGCTTTATGCTTCTAACACTTCTCACATTTTTCACGCCTTTCTCTATGGAAGAGTGTTGCATGACGAAACCACGAAGTTTGACTGCGAACCCTTTGATTGTGAGAAATGCAAATGAACTTGCTGCACATGCAGAATTCCAATGATATCAACCCTCTAAACTGGCCTTGGAAGACAATCATCTATACAAAGCATGAAACCAAGGGGACTTAAGTGACTACGCTTGTCAACTTTCTGGATGCACTTGATACGAATCGATGTCAGCTCTTCTAATGAAATCATGAATTAAGACCGATTTGGTCTTGAATTCAGTCTGTTTGTACTGCATTCTTAAAAACTCGCCCGTTGACTATGAACACGACTATATTCTGACAACTTTCTCTGGAAAGCTAAAAGTGACTTGTTGAGGCTAAAAATATACTGTCGGAGAGTAATTTTCGCCAAAAATTTTGAAACGTGGGTTTTGTCCAAAAAATAATTCTAAGACAACCCACAACTTCAGATTAGAAAAATATTGACTCTTACTCCACCATGCAAAGGAATTTCAGTTGAGAAAATTACAGCTTCGAGAATTGAAGCTCTGGAGTAAATTTTCTTGAAAAATTCTAACACATGGGTTTTGTAGAGGAAGCCGTGCACAACCAACCCAGATGATCAGATTTGTCAAAAGTTGTTGAATCTTGGACAAGGGAAGAAAACCTAAGACGAGATTAGAAGAAATTAAGACAAAAGATAGAAGTTTGAATGCTCTGCTTCTGCTAAAATCGCCATCTTGTCTTGAAGTTTGTTGATTATTCTGGACTTGTACCTATAAGGAAATCTGTAAAATGATATTTGAGATGCCTTTGAATATTGAATGCTGAAGAATTCACCCACACATGTGAGAAAATTCGCTTTGGTCTTCAATTGTGTGAGAGAAGAATGGATGCCATCTTGAATAAATGGAAGAATTCTTTGCTTAATGGCGCCAACTGCAAGAATAAACCTTAACTAACAAAAGAAGTCTTCTGATTGGACCCCTTCTAGTTCGACTGACACTAACTCGGAGTCCCAGAGATAAAATAATATTAAAATATTCAGTTACCATTACATGCAAATTTGTAATTTAACATTAAAGAGGCACCAATATTTAATTATTGAAGAAAATCGCCATTTTAATGCTTTGCATGCAAAAAACTTGAAATTAAATATTATTTTGGTAAGTTAACAAAAATCTCAGCATCTAGATGCACTCAGCAAAATCCACTAATTCTGAAAAGTCTAAATTTGACTCTCCAGGTGTCCATTTGCAAAAGTTATGAGATTTTTTGCTAACTTCCTATTTTATAGCTCATTGAAAGTTACAGTTGCCCCTGTTCAACTTTGATTTTTGGATGCCTGAGTGATGCTGTGACTGAACTGAGATATCCATCGCGAAACCATCAGAGCAAAGATGAAATGTCTGCTGGAAGCTGCAATTGCTAAAATCAACGTTTGACACCTCAAAAAATTAGGCGCCTTTGATTAAATTGATGCAAGGTCTCCAGACTTGGCCATTTCTCTGATTTTCCATTTGACGCTTCAAACTACTGCTGTCGGTAAACGATGAACCCTACTGACTAGATGATAGGTTCATTGCGTGACTAGAAGAATTTCGCAACCAACGGCTGTATGTAAGGCATCTGAAAGCTGCATTAGGAACCCCAAAAGCAAGGGCGCCCCTAGCCTGTGAAGACGCAATCACTAATTTAACAAAAGTGTAACTTTCATCCGGACACCATACTTTGACCCCTTACACCGAGAGTTGGAGTGCTCTGATTTGCACACCGACAATCTCTCTGCGTAACTAGAACAACTTACAAGAGATGTCTCTAGAGGCGACGAAGTGAGAAAACTACTTCTAAGACCTCAAAAAGAAGGGCACCCTTTCTAAGGGGATGTGTATTTTCCATACTTAGCCATTTTCCTGGTTGTCTGATTTCTTCAACGTTCTACATTGACCCTTCACGTATGAGTGTTTGCCAAATCCCGTAGGTTGATGGATGGACTCATTGGATAGCTGGAGTATTTCTGCACAAATCTCGCGAAGATTGAAACTGCAAAAGACCCCATTTGGCAGGCTTAAAGGCTAGGCGCCCCTGGCCTATAGAGGTACAGGGGTGTATTTCTACATTTCTCCACCCTCTGTCTTACGTGCTCGGTAGAATCTCTGTCACGATCACTCAGTATGTCAGAGCATCTCACGAACTGTTGCGTTGCGGAGCTAAACTGGAGTAGAAAAGATCTCTGGAAGATGGAAACTGCAAATTCAATCATCTGAGGGGTCAAATTCAAGGGCGCCCCTAGGCTACAAGAGCACAGAAACTGAAAATTTGATAGCCTCTGTGACATGTAACCTCCTCGTACCTTCAGCTTCTGACTTCAATTGTCGGAGTTCTACACTTCGGATGGCTTCGCTGGATAGCTCGTCGGAAAGCTGAACTAATTCTAAAGAGATTGAACATATTTGCAAGAACATGCAACCAAATATGAGCCTTCAAAAAGAAGGGCGCCCCTGGGCTACAGGGGCATAGAAACTTAAAATTTGATAGCCTCTGTGACAACCTCCTCATACCTTCAGCTTCTGACTTCAATAACCGGAGTTCTGCAACTCAGATGACTTCGCTTGATAGGTTGCCGGAAAGCTGATTGAATTCCGAAGAGATTGAATACATCTGCAACCAAAAAGCATTGAATCTGAACCTTCAAAATGAAGGGCGATCCTGGGCTACAGGGGCGCAGATTTGCTTTCTGCTTGAAATTTCCATCTATCTCGTGCTAGTATCTTCACTGTTCTGACCATTGAATTGGCCTTATCCTCTGTCGTGAAGTATCTCTTCAGCATCTCTCATCACAAAATGTCCTACTTTGAGTTCTAGGCTCAGGTTTTAACACCAAGCACTGACCAATTGTTGTTAACGAATGACATTACACTAACCAAAGTCCATACTTGCCCAAAAACCGTATTTTGACATCATTTAACAAGGTTTAGACTCTTTTAAGCAAAATGCCTTAATGAAGCAAAAAATTTGGTTTGGGTACAACATAGTTCTGATTTGTCCAAAGCACAACAGCAAAAAGGGTGTTTCCAGACTTGTATCAACCTTCTAGTTCATCCATTCAAGGTATCACGTTGCTATTTCATAGTTGGGTTATTGGGTACATGTTATTTTTTGCTATTATGGGGTGTTTCAATAGTTCCTTACATCAGCACTTTATATCAGCAATTAATTGTCTTATTTTGGTGATCACAATGCATATGTGCTAACCTTGTAATGCTTTGGATGGTGATATTACTAAAAGCTTCAATTTCTATGCACTTTATTTTGTAAGCACTAGATGGTAGTACCGCCAGTGCGTTTAAATTTGTTATTGCTGATGTACTTACCCCATTGGACAACTGGTAATATTGTAATAGCTCACCATTGAAAAGTGGAAGAAGCATGTTTAAATGTCCTCAAACATTGTATAGCTTTCCCACTGAAAAGTGGAAGTGCCTTGTAATTCCCGTTGAATAAGAGGATGATTTCTTTCTTGTATTGTTTATGTATCCCACTAAATAAGTGGTTTGGTTGGCTTGTTGCTTGATACTTCTTTCCAGCAACTTGTAAATCAATGAATTGTAATCCTGATACTGTATGCTCTTACTTTGCTCAATTTTTGCTCAATCTGGGATTTGGGTAATTCAAGAGTGGAAAGGAAGTTGTTATGCTTTCATTTACTTTGAGGCTAATGTATTTTCAAAAAAAAAAATGAGGGTGGTTATTATACGGTTGGCACATGTCATCATCCCTCGGGTTCAATTTCATCTTGGCATGTTCAATTTCAGTTTCCAAAGCCTTGGCGGTGCTTTCCGCAACTCAGACGGGAGTATTTAAAATATACATCAAAGTTCTAATGTTAATGTTAGTTTATTTCACTTTAGTGATATTTTT
>VDFB02155149.1:0-26136 GCA_007258455.2 Sequoia sempervirens | reverse complement strand
CACCCTCTCTCCCACTCTCTCCCACTCTCCTACCCTCTCCCACACTCTCTCCCACCCTCTCCCACTCTCCAAATCTCTCCCACTCTCCAACTCTCTCCCACTCTCTCCCTCTCCCCCACTCTCCCTCTCTCACTAAACCCTAAACAATATATCTAAAAGGGAGATGGAGGCTTCAAAGGGATATGATGTATTGAATATATTATATAATATATTTAATATATATACAATATATCTAGAATATAAATAATATATATTATAGTATATATTATATATAATATATACTATAATATATTTTATATATAATATATAGTATATTTATATGTAATAAGTTTATAATTTAAAAAATGGATATCCGTTATTAACTCCTTTGGATATTAATGCCTCATGAAAAATCAATATGGTGTTGTATAATGGATATTTGATATTAGCGGATATATGTTTTTAGCAGATATTTGTTTTGTTCTCTCATTTCCAAACGGAGACAATGTATTAAATATAATATATAATATATATTCTATAATTTATATAATAAAATATATTATATAATATATATATTATATATTATATAATATATATTATATATTATATATTATATATAATATATATTATATATATATACAATAAATTTATTATATAATATACGGATATCCATTTTTTATCCAATTATTTGAAGCCACATGGGAATATAATATACTTCCACCAAACGGATATCCGTTTGTAACGGATATCTATTTTTTTAGGACTTTATAATGTGAATTCTTCCTCATTTTCATGAACCAGTCCTCATTTTGGTGACGCAACAGTTGAGCAGCGACCTCCAGGATCTCTAGGTTTTGCATTTTTTTCAATTTTTTTTGCTAATTAGTGATAAATTTAAGATTTTTTTTGCATTCTTTGTAGATTTTTTGATTTTTTCATTTCTATTTAAAGTTACAACAAAATTTGAAACCCTAGTTAGTGAAAAACAAAAAAAAAACATCAAACAGAAAAATGGAACCTTTATTACTAGAAAAAAAACATAAAATTGAACCTAGCATACTAAAGAAACATAAAGTAGAACTTTCATTACCTCATTTCTCCATTTTTTTAAACTTTTTTACATTCTTATCTATTTTTCATTATTCTTTATCACTTATTTTCATGTTTCTTAAATTCTTGCTTTGTTTATTATTTTTAAATTAGTATTTCTTTGCTACACAATTTGTTTTTTAATTTTTTAATTGTTTTGAATCTCTTCAACTCTCAAAATAGAAAGGATCCTTGTTGGAAGTGCTCTAAATTTCCAATTCTTGGTGAATATGGATCCATTGTTAGTACTGACCAGACAAAACTTGTGCCTACAGCCATAGGGAAATGGGCGAAGTGAATGGGTAATAATCGATGTGCTATGTAGGAGGCTATTATATTGAATCATATACAAATGATAGCCTCCTGTACAGCCCATCGATTATTACACATTAACTTAGCCCATTTCCATATGGCTGCAGGGACAAGTTTTTGTTTAACTATGTATACAAATTCACTTAGTATTGAAAATTTAGAGAAAAACACTTCCACCATTGTTGAATCAATTTGGAGCTTATAACTTCCACATTGCAACGAGGTAAAAATTTAATGTATTTTTAAATAAGATTCCACATCACTTTAACAAAAAAAATATTTCCATTTACACGTCTTAGATATAAATGAGCTTTACACATTTTTTCATTTGTATTCAATTAAGTCATTTATATTGAATGGTTTAAGGAGATTTTAAACATGTATCTTACATTTTTCAATTAAAAATTTAATGCAAGTTCACTTATTTCTAAATCATGGATCCACGCCCTCCACCTCCAACCACTCCACCTCCACCACCTGCACCCAATGGTGCTCGCTTTCGAGAACAAGTCGATGTGAATGTTAGAACCATTCAGGATCAAGTTAACGCTATTCAAAACGAAGAATGTGTTCACCCATTATTGAGGCGTTTTGCATCAAAAATGAAAACTATTGTTGATGCGTAAAGGTCCATGGAAGTGGACTTAGATGAGCATCAACAATGGCTAGAGGAAAGGGGACATTCCCAATCTAAAGAGGAAAACACAAAGAAATGAATAGATGCAACTGAGAGCCACAAAACTTTATTAAGACAATGATCTTATATTTATAAAAAAATTGATCTTGGATGGATATTTTATAAAGAATTTTGTTGGATGGATATTTTATAAAGAATTTGGTTGGATGGATATTTTTAGTGTTGAATTTATTAATATTTAATAGTATAATGATGAGACAAAAATTTAGTAATAAATATTAAATAATCTATTAATTTAGTGTTTGTTAATTTATATAGTGTGTATATATAGTGTTTATTCATGCATCATGGTTGACTGATGACTTATTTGTTGATCATAATCATTGTATAAATTTCACATGAACAATCTAAGTAACATGTATCTTGATGTCTTCTAAGGATTTTGTTTGAAAGTTGCATAATGTTCTTGTTTATGTACCATGATTGGAAGATAGTGATTCTTATTCATGATGATTTTATGGTATTTTACATGAATGATCTAATGACATGTTATTAAACTTGAAGGTTTTAATGTCATGAATGTTGAATTGAGTTGTAATGGTTTTCTTTGATGGCTATATCACTTCTTATTCTAGAGCCCATCCCAACACGCGAAAACACTCTTCCTCTCAACTCTCTCTCTCTCCCTCTCTCTCAGGTCTCCCTCTCCCTCCCTCCCCCTCTCTCCCTCTCTCTTCCTCTCTCTCTGTCTCTTCATCCCTCTCTCTATTTCAACTCTCTTTCTATCTCTCCCTCTCACTCACAGGTTCCTCCCACCCCTCTCTCTCTCAAGTCTCTTAGAGCTTACTCTCTCCCTCTCAAGTCTCTCTCTCTCTCTCAAGTTTCTCTCTCTCCCTCTTTGCCTCCCCTCGCTTCCTCTCAACTCTCTCTCTCCCTCTCAAGACTTCTCATCCCTCTCACCTCAAGCCCCCATCTCTCTCAGTCTCTCTTGACTCCCTCTCCCTCCCTTTCTCCCTCCCTCAAGTCTCTTTCTCTCTCTCCCTCTCTCCCCTCTCAAGCCTTTTCTCTCTCACTCTCTCTCTCTCTCTCCTCAGCCTCTCTCCCTCCAAACTATATATATATATATCCTTCCCTCTATACCTCCCTCTCTCCCCCCTTATCTCTCTCTCTCTCTCCCTCTTAGCTCTCTCTCCCCATCCCTCAGGTATTTCACTCCCACTTCTAAGGTCTTTCTCTCTCCCTCTCTCTCAAGTCCCTCCCACTCCCTCTCTCTCTCTCTTTCTTTTGAATTGGTCGCACATCAATAAATATATAATATATACTATGTATTAAATATATTATATAATATATAATATGTATGTACTATATATAATATATAGTATACTATACAAAAAATATGTACTATATAACTCTAATATAATAATATAATATATATAACATAATATTATATATTATAATAATATAATATAATGTAATATTATATACTATAATAATATATATTATATATTATATTATATTATATATGGGTATGTGCAGGATCATGATGGGCCAAAAGTGGGCGATATGATATAGTGGTATGTGTAGGGTATGTGGTTAACTTTTTATTTTACCCAAAATTGATGAAACAAAAAGGGTTTTTAAAGGAGATTCTCAGCTTTCCACCAATATAAATTATGCTTTACTTTGAATTTAATAAATAATTATTATTCATTTTCTATTTGAATTACTTACTAAAGTCATGATTGATAGGTTGATTGAAAAACATCTATAGCTTTTAAATGGTATCACTTTTGAATCTAAAACATGTGTCACATTCTATGCTTCACATACTATAGGATTTTTAAAAAAAAATGAATTTCATGAAGTTTTGATCAAGTTAAGGTGGTCAGACATACAAGTTTTTATATTTTTTAAAAAGTTGTAATAAAAATTCATAATTAATTATTCACTTGGAAAAAAATTGCAAAAGTATGCATCACATCGACATGAGTCCTCTACTTATATATAAAATATTATAAAAATATTATCATTTTATTGTGGTTAGGGTGGTCAGACAGACACCTACTTCTTATTTTTTCCCTGAAATTTAAGTACTATTGCATTGAAATTTCAAATTTTTACCAAATCGATTTTTTTAAAAAAAAAAAACCTAATAATTTAGAAACTACATTTAATTTGCTACATATTCTATTCTTACATATTTTTGAAATAATATAGATAACTTATTCAATTTTTTACGTCAAGTTGTCTAACTCTAATTTTTTTGAATTTTTCACCACTTTTAAGGGCCTGTTTTTTCCATGATGATCTTGCACATACCCATATATATTATATATTATAATATTATATATATTACTATATAATAATATATGTAGTATATAGTATACAATATAATATATAATATAATAATACATAATATATAATATACTATATAATATATTATATATAATACATAATATTATATATTTATGTATTATAAATACATAATACATATATATAATACATATTATATAATATTATGTATTATAAATAATAATAAAAAAAATATAATTAACAGATATCCATTCGAGATTAGGCTTGGGATTTCCTAACCTAGAAAGTCAACCCAAAAAATGTGTTTTTGAAAATTTGTTTAGTTTTTGGAAGTTCGCCCTTGTGGCTGACGACTTTTTTTTTACTCGAATTTCATCAAACGAAAAGGGTTTATAGAAAAAATTGTCAGTTTTCCACCAATATAACGTTTTTTCCTTATTTTGAATTAAATAAATAATTATTATTGATTTTCTACCTACATTACATCTGAAGTCCTGATTGATAGGCTGATTGAAAAACTTCTATAACTTTCAAACTACTTAACATTTTTTGAATCTACAAGATGTGCCACATTCTATGCTTTGCATACTATAGGATAATAAAAAAATGAATTTCATAATTTTTTGACCAAGTTATGGTGGCCAGACACAAACATTTTAATAATTTTGAAAAGTTCTAGTAAAAAAATCATAACTAATTATTTACATGGAAAAAAATTACAAAAAAAATCTGGCACATCTAGACATGTGTCCTCTACTTATATTTAAAAATTTAGAAAAAAATATTATGTTTTTCTTGTACTTAGGGTGGTTAGACACACACCTGCTTCTTATCTTTTTCCTGAAAATTTAGTACCACTGCATTGAAATTTCAAATTTTCTCAAAACAAATTTATTTTTTTCCAAAAAAGGACTAGTAGCTCCTAGAAACTACATTTAATTTGCTACAACTTTTGTTATTACATATTTTTCAAATTATGTTTTTGAAAGAGGAAAAAATGGGTTTTACAGGGACCCGAAACCACAGAGTTTACAAACAAAAGAAAAGATCATCAAAGACCCCATAAACAGAGAGGTTGTAGAGAGGGAAAAAAAATAACAAAGCCACAACCACCAAAAAAGCTAGCAAGGACCATAGAAAAGACCCAAAAAGACCAGACAAAATGCCAGCAGTGACTAAACTTGGGACTTTAACGTTTCTGCAGTCTTAGCTTCCACGTCGTTCATTTCCTGAATCCCCCTCTTTAAGATCTGGACCATCTGGGTAGTAGGAGGTGCTTTCCTCTTAAGGTTGGCACGGGTCCTTTTCGATATTCCTTGGTCCTCGTTCTTGCTTTTATTCTTGTCCTCTTCCAGATCAACAACCAACGAGCCCTGTTGCGACTTTTCCAACTTTTCAGACATTGCATTGATGATAATGGCATTGTGCCTTGTCATTCTATGGTTTTGTTCCACAACAGTTTTCATGTTATTTTTTATTTTAACAATTTCAGCTTCCCGAGTCTTATACTTGTCCTCAATGTCATCATCTCTCGTTCCAATATTGTTCTTTTTATATTTTCCTTCTTCATTGCTAAGAGCGGACAACTTCAATTCCAGTTCTTCCAACTTGCTATTTAGAACCCTATTTATGAGATTAAGATCATTAATTTCTTGATAGGCCCATTTCATAACCCTAAAAATATCACCAACGCCACTTCTAGCAGAGGCAAGGATATCTCCAGACTAATCCTGGTCTAAAATGAGGTTAAAATCATCCAAGTTAGGGGAGCTAGTAAATCCGGTACCATGATCTTTGAAAGAGGCAGGAGGGGTAGAGACAAAGTTTTTGCTAGCTTTAGGGTTCTCAGTTTTGTCCTCTAGAGAGTCCGTAAAGTAGGAAACCAACTTATTGGTAGGGGAACCCTTGAGAGTGGGATTCATTAAGGGAACCAAACAGTCAGGGTAGATCTCAAGATTAGCTTTCGCAAGCTGGGGTTTACAAAGCTAGGTTTTCTTACCAAACAGAATAGGGGACGGGTGGGCTTCAACAATTCTCTCCAGGTTAGGCTTAGAATGATTCTCCAAACCACCACTATTTGTATCATAGTCCTCAGATGTTGTGGAGGCAACCGTTTTGGATAAAGCCGACGTGCTTTGATAATGTTCATATATTAACCTAATGAGACCAGGATGAAGAATAGGGTATCTCTTGGGATTTTTCTTGTGGTCCTCAAGGCTATTGCTCAACGAATAGAATAAATAATGAGGCAGAGAAATTTGTACCTTATGGCAAAAGTGGTTAAGGATAGCAAAATGATGACCATAAACTCTGGTGAATCTTCCATCCAAGGTAATATACTCCATTATGACATGAAGCACCTTTCTCCAAAGTGCCTTGATGGTGTCAATTTCAAAATAGTTGTTGGAAACTTTGACCAGTTTCAATTTCTCCTTTTCTTTCTTAGGGAATTTGATTACCGCCTCGTCTGAAAACCTTCTATCATGATAAAACTTCATGCCCTCAATAGACATTCCAGTCACCTCTCCTATGATTTGCTCATCCAGTTTCACCTTTCTCCCAAAGAGGATTATTTCTCCATTATTCTAGTTCTTCTCAAAATAGTCAGTAGCCATAGGATTAGGCCCATGAATGTTTTCCAGGAATGGAAGCAAACCACCTCTCACAACCTGTTTCCAGACCTTAGCATTCCTCATGTGCACTTCGTAGCTTTTTGGATCGATTATTTTCCTATCCCCCCCCATTTTCATATGCATCTCACTACAGACTCTACCAACACCAAAAACCTATTTTAAATTTACGCAGTCATTCCAATGAACACATAAAGCATGCCACTTTTTCTTACCAGCTAAGTTATTTGACACGGCCCCATCAAATCTCTTGATTTTGATGTACTTAGTCCTTTTCCCTATCATCATTAAATATATTTTCCTCTTTCCCATGCGTAACATTATAATCTAATAAGGCCCTGACGTCAGCTCCCAAGTCCCTAAAATTCTGCCACATGTTTAGACCTTCCCTCTTAACCCCCTCATTCGCAAAGTAATATGCCATGTTGTTAGCTTCCCTATAGACATGTGATACTTTAACTTTATCGCACTTGTCTAGAATAGATTTTTCTTCGTCAATCCAATTCTTTATAGACCAGGAGGGGGGGTCCTACCTAAGAGACAGTCAATGATTTTTTTGGAGTCCCCTTCAAGCCATAAATATTTTATATTCAGATTATGTGCTAAATTTAAAACTTGAAAAACTTTTATAGCCTCTGCCACATGGTTGGTTTGATGACCTAGGGAAATTCCCACAGCCGCCATAAAGTTACCATTTGAGTCCCTTAACACACCTCCACTTCCAGCCATCCCCGGATTTCCCTTCGAAGCGCCATCAAAGTTGGCTTTAGTCCAGGCATTAGGAGGAAAGGTCTAGCACACACCCTCCCTGCTTTTCTTAGCTGGCTTGGATGCCTTAGAAACATCCATTTTAATAGTCCAATCCTTGGCTATCATTAGATCATAGGGAGTACACACCACAAATTCAAGGTTAAGAGCTTTTTTGGGAAATAACATTGAAGTTTTACTTTATAAGCCTAAATATTTTTTCAAAAACATTAGTCTCTGACATCTCCTTATCCCTGAAAAGTCTGTTATTATGTTCTTTCCACACTCCCAAAACAACAAAAGGGAAAATAAATCCCATAACCTTCGAATGAAAGGATTTTGAGATGGAGCTTTCCATTGTGAAAAGAAATCTTCAATGGACAGGGGGAACACCCAAGAAATATTCCAAAGGGCTAAAAAAATTCCCCAAATTGTAGTAACAAACAGACAGTGGAGAAACATGTGGTTAGCTGACTCTGCCTCACACTTGCAAAGGAAACATCTGTTGGGGATTTGAAATCCCTGTTTACAAATATTATCCACCGTTAGCACCTTATTTTGAAGTAGAATCCAAAAGAAAATGTTGAATTTAGGATTAAAGTGTATAATCCACGCTTTAGAAAAGAAAGGAGGGGGGGCCTTGAGAAAGGGACAGCAAAGAAACAACTGAAGAAATAGAGTAGTTACCCAAAGGGTTGTCCATCCAGACAAGATTATCATCCTGCTGATTCTGTCCCAATCTAACAACCCTTAAGGAAGATTGAAGCTGAGCCAACTCCTGACTAACTACACACAAATCCACCCAGTCTCCATTCTAATAATTTTTAACATACTCTCCAAAAGTTGCTTTGCAAAACTCAACCCATCTATTGAATCTTTCAATTTTGATTAGGGGATCCTTAAAAATACATCTGTCCTCCCAGAACCTAGCTTGATTGTCACTTCAAATGTGCCATCCTACCCCTGATTCCAAGATCTTTCTACTAGCAATCATATCATTCTAGCAAGCTGAACCACAAGGCAAAATAGGAGAATCTAGCAAAGCTTTGAGGGACACACAATTGATCATATATTTACTTCTTAAAATATCTTTCCATTCTCCAACAGACAAGAAGGATCTCCATATTTGTTTAGCAAGAAGAGTCTTATTAATCATTCTGATTTTTCTAAGACCTAAACCCCCCAAGGTTTTCAGTCTGCAAACCAAATCCCATCCTATAAGAGGCATCCACTTTCTCTCCTCCACACCAGACCAAAGGAATATTTTTTGGATCTTTTCAATGGCCTCCGCATATTTAGCAGGAATTTTGAAAAGGCTTAAAGTATAAACCGGGAGATTCTGAAGAGAAGCTTTGAGAAGTTGAATTTTTCCAGCTTGGCTCAAAAGAGCTCCATTCCATCCTACCAACTTCTTACTGAACCTATCAACCAGTGAACACCAAACGGAGTCCGAAGATTTAAGGCATAACGGTAGTCCAAGATAAGTAGAGGGTAAGGATTCCACTCTACAACCAAGGATTCTTGCAATCTTGACCTGTCTATGCTCAGGGGTATTAAAGAAGAAAAGGGAGCTCTTCTGTCTGCTGACCATCTGCCCAGTCGCCTTCTCATACATGTCCAAAGTTTTTTTCAAATTGGTAGATGAAGGACTAAGACCAGCAAGAGACCTCACTTCAATCAAACTTTTAAGATTCCTTCCTAGGCTCTCAGCCATGATTGTGAGCAGAATAGGAGAAATAGGATCACCCTGTCTTAGGCCTCTTGAATTTTGAAAGAATCTAGAAGGAGACCCATTCACAATGATAGAGGTGGAGATAGTAGTAACCAATTGATTCACCAACTGAATGACTCTGCTGCTAAAACCAAACACCCTAAGAATTTTAAATAAAAACTCCCAATCAACACGGTCATAAGCTTTGGATATATCCAGCTTAAGAAGAAACCCTTCAGTTTTAGATTCCACAAGTGAATGGATATTCTCGTGGAAAGTAACTATAGAGTCTAAGATTTTCCTTCCGGGAACAAAACCATTATGTTGAGGGGATATCAACGAAGGAAGGATAGTAAGGATCCTTGAAGTCAAAACCTTTGATATGATTTTATAGAAAGAATTGCAAAGACTAATAGGTCTAAACTCCTCAAACTCCATAGCCCCAGGTTTCTTGGGAACAAGGACCACAAAAGTAGCATTTAATTCCTTAAGAAGACTTCTGGACCCAAAGAATTCCTTAACAACATTCACAACATCCTTTTCAACAATTTCCCAAAACCATTAAAAAAAGAACATAGGAAACCCATCAAGGTCAGGGGCCTTGTTTCCTTCAAAAGAAAAGACAGCTTTCATAATTTCCTCCTTTGAGGGAATGGTAGCAAGCTTATCATTGTCTTCCATCCCAACAACCTTAGGGATAGCCTCTAACAAAAAATCTTGGTCATTATGGTTGACTTTCCCATTCGCCAAGAGAAGGTTGTTAAAGAAGAGGACAACATGCTTTTTGATGTCTTCCTCTTCCTCATATCTCATGCCATTAACTTCTATGTGAGAAATTCTATTGGCAGCCCTGTGTTTTGAGGCAGAAAAATGGAAGTACTTGGTGTTTCTATCTCCAGCTGAGAGCCACAACACCCTAGATCTCTGCCTCTATAACTCCTCCTCTTTAGCTATAATATCATGCAGTTTCACCAGCAACTCATTTTATTTTTCCCTATTATTTTCAATGTATCCTTCCCTCTGAATTTTATCCTAGATCTCTGCAAGCTCCATTTGAAGTTCAGATTTAATGCGAAAGATGTTTCCAAAGGACTCTTTTTTCTAGCTTCTTAATTTTTGTTTGACTTCCCTCAGTTTCTTAGCAATTCTGAACATAGCAGTACCTGGAACATCAATATTCCACCATTTCCTGATTTCGTAAAAAATATGGGGGTGGGACAGCCACATTCTTTCAAATCTAAAGGGAGAGTTCTTCACCTTTATAGGGTCCACCAAAAAACTTATAGGAAAGTGATCAGATCCCACTCTAGAAAGAGCTTTAAGAGAATAGTAGTAGTTTATAAGCCACTAATCAGATATTAAAGTTCTATCTAACCTTACTTGAATCAGTTCCTTACTGATTCTTCTATTCGATCAGGTATACACGGCTCCTTGCAAATCAAGATCAGTCAATGCCTTGTTGTTGATGAAGTCTAAAAGATCAGATTTACTCTCCTGATTCACCTGAGATCCTCCAAATTTCTCTTCATTCAGAAGGGGTGTGTTAAAGTCGCCCATTACAACCTAGTGGTCATTATCAAAGATCCTACGGAATGCAGAGAGCTCATTCCAGAAAGATTTTATGGATCCTTTCCCATTAGGAGCATAGATATTTGACTGAATCCAGCTAAAATTGTCTATGATATGTGTGAATTTAGTAGCCACATGATTAGTGCTCTCCAACAAAGGTTCCCCTTTAATAAAGTTCTAGTTCCAAAAAGTAGCAATTCCTCCTGATGCACCATCTGAACTATTTCCTTGGATTCCATAGTTTTGAAACATTTTAATCTTCACCACCTTATCTTTGGACATTTTAGTTTCTTGGATGAGAAGAATATCAGGTTTATGATCCCTAACAAAATTGTGCAAAACATCCCTCTTATGAAGGCTATTAAGCCCTCTAATATTCCAAGACATAATCTTCATATCTTACCAGGGGATTGGAGAATCTCCAAAATGGTCTTTTGAACACCATCCGCTATGTCCTGAAAGCTTTCATGATCTCTCTACCATTTACCCAACCTTTTTCCTTGGCTTAACTTAGTAGCACCACAATCCGCCTTTACTCTTGTTCTGGTAACAACTCCACTCAGAGTATTCTGATGTTTACTTCTCTCCTTTTTCTTTGATTGAGAGAGGACTTCTTCCCAATCAGTATCTTCTTGACTCTACAAATCTCTCCTAGATTCCCATTCCTTGTCATACATTCTTCTTTGCTCCCAGGGGAGAGTATCCATCTAGCCATTCCTGAGCTGGTTCAAATTGTCACTTGAAAGTTCGGTATTCTGGCTTAGATTCTCAAAGTTGTCCTTGACAAAATTTGGAGTAGTTTTTACCCAAAGTTTAAGAGGGTCACTCGGAGGGAAACATTCTACAGAAGTAGTAGTTAGGATAGGAATGCCAATATCCAGAGACAAACCCTGGATAGGAATATCCTCCAGTCTAGGATACTCAATATCTTTTCCTTCTGATAAAATCTCAAGAGTGGAAGAAACAAAGTCCTTATCCCTTTTACCATCCCCAACATTCTCCAAGATTTCTTCTCCATCTTCCTTTGAACCATAATTACTTTCTGCCCCTATTTGTTGATTCTTCTGAACATCTGAATCCTTGGGTTATGTTTTGCTATTGATACCAATGATATTCCTCTGAGCTTCAAATTTCTTGCCAAATTCCTCATTAAGGGTATTGGTACTGCTTGCTTACCCTTCCCCTTCAGGCTTCTTTCTCCAAACAGTCTTAGGGTTAGACTGGAGGTTTTCTTTGTCTTTTTTGGCATTTAATGGGCATTTCTTAGCCCAATGCCCCATTTTTCTGCACTTAAAGCAAGCCAAGGGAATGGACTCAAACTCTATAGTTTGCGTCCAAGTACCTCACTTAGATTGTATATCTATTGAAGAAGGGAGGTCAACATTTTGTGAAACTCCCACACAGATTCGTGCAAACACCAACCGCTTTCTAGCTACTATCATAGGGTCAATAGATAGAAGCTCTCCAAAAGAAATAGCAATGCCATTAAAGATGTCCTCGCTCCAATATTCCAGAGGGAGACCCGAGAGTCTAGCCCAAACTGGAACGTTCTCAAAAATGGAATCAGAGAGATCCGGACGAGAGGTCCATTTCTTAAGGGCCAGGGAAGATTTTCCTATGACCCAAGGTCCACCACTCCTCACAGCCAATATGTCCTCCTTGCAGGTGAACTCAATGGCAAAGAAACCTCTAGGAAGAGCAACCACCGTAACCTTCCCATTAATTCTCCACTTATTTTTGACAAACTCCCTAACCACCTCAACATTTGGTCTAGGGCCCATAAACTTACCAACTAGAACTTTTTCCATCAAAGCAATATTATGATCAATAATCAAATCAGGCACAGAGATGGAAAACTTACCTTTCACTAGGTCAAAAAAATTATGCAATGGAGGGAAGACCGATTTTCCATTTGGTTTAACACCAAACAGCGAAGACCAAGGTTTGCGCTTTGCTCCTTCCCTATTAGCGGTCCCTGCCACTTCATTGGTATTTTCTCCTTTTTGTCCTTTAGGGGACCCACCCAAATTTGTCTTCCCTCCTAGGTCCACCTGATTTTTTTTTCGGTGTCCTTCTCATCTGATTCATCCTTACCTTTCTCCTTGCTCGGAACATGCGCCAATTCTACATGGGATTCCTCATATCCTACTCCACGGCCTACTCCATTGTTCAGAGATTCAAATTCCTACTTTTCCTGCCCTTGCTCCACAGTCCCACCCATTGTTATATTTTGATAGATAAAATTTACAGTTGCTTATATTCATTTTTTCAAATTATGTTAATAACCTATTCAAATTTTTATGTCAAGTTGTCTAACTCTTATTTTCTAAATTTTCATCGCCACTTAGAGGCCTAGTTTGGACCCCCATGATCCTGCACATAACCCAATGTGAAATTCAAATTGTTGGATTCTTGAAGATAGTGAGTTGAACGTGTCTGAAATCTTTCATGCAAGGCTGCAAAAGTGTTGGAGCATTTTTGGTGGATTCCTTGTTGCATTGAGAATTTTTTCTCTGTGTAACATTTCTCTTCTATCTTTTTGTGTTCTTTCTATGGCAGTGAGCCCTAGATGTGAGCCTTTTTGGACAAAGTACATCATATTCTGGCAGTGAGCTCTTGTATTGGTTTTGCAATTACTTATATTGTGATCTAATCCCCACCGTGGTTTTTCCCTCATTATGTTTTCCAAGTAAATATAGTGTTCTCTTGTGCATGGTGTTGTTATTTCAGATTCTATTATCTACATTTTATGTTTAATCACTTTAACAGAATAAGGGTTTAAGGAATGCATGTGGATTTGATTACTATTGAGGCTTTTGATGTTTTAATTTGCTACAATTGATTCAGCCCCCCCTCTCAGTTGTCTTGTTCATTCAACAATTGGTCTTAGAGAAAATATAGATCTATGATTGGTGGACTGCTATTTCTAACTGCTACTAGATCGGACATCATGCATGCAGTTTTTCTTATCACTAGATTTCAAGAACCTAAAGAAACACATATTACAATAGTGAAGAGTATATTCAAATATTTAAGAGGCACTCCAGATTATGGATTTTGGTATCATAAGGATATTGATTTTATATTAAGTGCTTATACAGATGCGGATTGGGCTTTTTGTGTTGATGACATGAAAATTACAAGAGTTGGTGCATTCTTTCTTGGATGTAGATTAGTGTCATGGTTGAGTAAGAAGCAAGATTCAATTTCCTTATCCACTATAGAGGCTGAGTATATTGCAACAACATTATGTTGTACACAAGTTTTGTGGATGAGATAGACATTGAAGGATATCAAATTAGTATATCAACAATCCTCTACTCTTCTATTGTCTCACCATTTTTCTCATCTAGTTTATCAAACCAAATACTTTTAGGAGAGAGTTTCAAAATCTCTCTAGAGCATCTAGAGCTTCACTAATATTACTTTATCAATCCCCTTATCTAGTTGGTTTGGAGTATTTCCCAAGCCTCCTTTGCATAGTTAGTTGCCGCTATTTTAAGGAATATTGACTTTGTAAAGGCTACCTCTATCAAACTCAAAGATTTTGCATCTTTCTGCATCTTCAACTAGTTGTTTTGGTTATTTGTTAGGGTTGTATAGGCTATTGGGTCTTTCACATTTCTAAATCCATTAACCACAAGCTCCCATAAATCATTTTCTACCATGACAATTTTCATTTTCTTCACCCAAACATCATAGTTTTTTCCATTAACTGATGGTGGCTACTACCAAATCTTGTTTTCTTCTCTAGCCATCTCTAAAATTCAAACATGTCCTTAAACCTAAAAAACTATTGAACAACATAGTATAAACCTAGAACTCTATTACTAGTTTGGTGGGATAAATCCCAATCTACAAGCAAATATTACAAAGATACTAGTTTTTTGAATAAAAATCCAAAAAACGCACAATGGAGAGTATTGGAGGAGACAAACAACACTCAAAATGCCATACTTTTCATTTAACCTAAAATAACATTACAAGAAAAAAAAAATTAGATTATAAATATTTTTACTACTGTTACATATAGCTCATTTTTCTACAGCTATTTGGAGCTATTATATGTCACTACTTTTCTACAACTATCTAGAGTTTCTCACTATTCTCATCTTCTTATGGATTTGTATATTGTTGAATTGCATTCCCTGCTCTTGTATCCTTTGTTCTCTCTTCTTCACAAACTCTAATTCTACTACAAAATTCCCTTGTCTACACTCGCAACTGTTGTTGCTACAATTTTTTTGCACTACAAAAACTTGATGTTGCTAATGAAAATATATTCTTATCTTTCATCTCTGAAGTCTTGTCTCTACACAAAAATTCCCTCTCATATTCAAATTTACTTACTGCCATTTAGTTCACTGCCAATAACATAAATTTTTGCACCTAGGATTAGAGGGAAGGAAGGGTTAATATCCCAGAAATATTTTTGACAAGTTGTTTGATGAGCTCAAGAGAAAAATAAATTCAAATAATACATCTTCAAAAAGTTACCATTTTTTTTATTAAAAGAAATATTTTATAAAAAATTAATGGATTCTCACATTCTATAATTGAAAATATGAATTTATTTTTTGTTAACTAGCACTTGCACTAAAGGAGGTGCAATGGTTATGTCGATTGCAATTTATATAAAAAGTGTATTGGTGAATGTGTAGAGGGAAAGGTGCTTTAAAAGACCAATTCCAATCTATTTTTAAACTACTATCGAAAATGAAAAACAATTAAAAAATTATTTTCATCCCCTAACACATTGATATTACATGGAAATGTTAAATATTAACACCTTCAAAATCATACACATTTTTCCTATATTCTGATATTTTGGTGTTGAAACTTGGGAGGCCTATGATAAAACCTTTAACTGCAAGGTTTGGTTGGAAATGAAATCCATGAATTTAATAATAATAATAATAGCTTACTTGCATTCTCCCTCTCACCCCACTCTATAGTAGAGGTTAGAGTCATGGGGATCTTCCCTATAAGTCCCCTACATAGTCAGGTTTTGGAAGCTTCTTAATCTGCAAACTTCTTCTCACATGCCTTGTTAAACTCTCACTTATCACAACTATGGAGAAATTTGAGGGGGAACATTTTACACTACTATTCCCTTGAGTTTTGATGGTTCTCTCTATATCATGGAGCTATTTACCAAGTCCCAAATAGAAGGTAAGGAAAGAGTAACTGGTTTTTGTCTTTAGAAGCTACTTGCTACTACAAGTTAAAGATGAAATCTTGAAGGTGGTTCTATTGGTATTATGCATTACTAAAAACATACTTATTTTTTGTTTTCTCTTTTGATATTGTAGATTGGAATGATTTGAAGCCACCTAAACTAATTTCAAGAGTAGAAGCTATGTTGTATGACCTGACTCAAAATATTTGATGATATTTTCTACTCATGTTTGAGACCAGCTAAATGATAGAAAGAGTATCAAATATTTAAAAGTAAATAAAAAAAATTAACAAAATAGCCAAAAGCAAAAGCTCCTTTCTTACGCCCCTGTCTAACCAGAAAGTGAAAGCCAAAATGGCCTTCCAATCCCCCTTGCAGAAACAAGAGAACTTTCTCACTCTGCCTACTTTATTATAGTTGTTGGTTTATGCCCAGCTATATATATAAAACATGAAATATCAGCAAAACAAATTTCGCAAAGGATGATAAGCAGATTCAGAGAAACAACATTTCTCGCATCTCACAAACGCCTTTTCCTCATTTACCCAAGATGCAGTGCTACCAAATAACACTTCTCACCTTTTTCCACCCTTTCAAATGGGCAGGTTGTTCAACCATTCCCATAGGTAAAATATATTTTCACTTATACCAATTTCTGCAACTCTTTTTCTTAAGGTTACTTTAGTCTCAAGAAAATACATAAAGTCCATGAAACAAAACTTCTCTAAGCCATTTTATCAAACACAACACGCACCTTCTCTATTCTACCACATTTTGCATAAAATTCATCGTCAACAATTCACTGTGACTTTAGAAAAAATCACTATTCACCACTAACAATTCACCGTTAGCATGATAGATTTGGAGAAGACACACACATATACAAAAAGAGACAATAAGACACAAGAGAACTTAGTAAAACCTTAGTGCAGCTACTAATCACAGGCTCCTCCATTAGATTTATAGCAAAATACATAATAAATGTTGAGTGCATTGTAGCATTGCGTTAGTTTTAGAATTTATGATGGTTAGATGAAATGGAACATGTTCTGAAGGTTCTAGATGGGAAGGGACAGTATTCAACATGTGGTCGGTTGTGGAAAATTTTGGACGGTTCTGGAGAGATTGTTCAATTGGTATGTGCCGATAGTCTTGCCTCATAATTAATTTACTTCCAACATCCCCCCATAAATTAATTATGCTAATTATTTCAAACATCCCCCCATAATCTAAAAGGATGGGTCTTGGCCTAAAGCCTTGTTAGGTACCCATTTACAATCACTAATTGTGTCAATGAAACATTATTCTTTGCAAATTATTTTCCTTTGTCTCTAACAAAGTCTGTAGACTTCCTCAAATTATTTTCTTCCATAGCTTCAAACAACTCTCAATTCTAATGTCATTCTCTTATCTTATTACGAATGTTGTGGCATTCTCCAATTCCATTGTTGTTCATTTTCCATTGAATGTGGTCATTCTTTCTCTTCTTTTTCTTTTGGTTGCAACCAAGTCTTTAGACTTCTTGAATCCTTTCTTTGTCATCTTGATGATTTCATGCCTGACGATGCCTTTTTCTTTGTCCAAGTGTTGCGGTAGTCTCTCAAACCTTTGATCTGCAACTTCCTGAAAACTTGCCATCTATAGATGCCTTGCCAAAAGTATTTGTTGTTCCTTCAAACTTTCCATGATTGCTATCAAATTTTACATGCAAACTTTTATACTTGAACAATTTTTTTATCATGTCCGTAATCTTTTGCCAATTTGATCCAAAAATCCATCCACAATCCATTTTCATACAACCTGCCATAGAATCTTTCTTTGATGCATTATTCCAACATTTTTTTTCGCAATGATTTTTCAAACCACACACACTGCAAGGGTGTAAGTCCCAACACTTATCCTTGGTATGACCTTTCCTATGGCAATGTGTACACTCAACACTCTTCGTTTCTTGAACAAAATTACTTGAACTTGTAGCATCATTCCCCTTACCTGTGACATACGGTCTGAGACCTTCATACTTTGGCCTCATTGTTGGCTCAATTGGATTTCTCATTCCTTGTTCATGTTTTTCTAAACCTTTTCCTTTATATCCCATTTTTTGCATAATTTTCAAACCAACATTATTATCAAAACAACTAGTAGCTTTTGCAAAATCAAATCATTATTACTACCATTTTCATCTTGACAATCTTTATCACAATCAATTTCAGTAAAGACACACTAATCAAATGATGATTCCAAATCCTCTGTACTACATGAAACGTCACATACCAATTTATTTGACTTCAAAATTTCATTTTCTTCATTTAATTTTGTGATTTCCTTCTTGTATAAACTATTCTCTTCTTCTAATTGCATCATCTTTTCTTCTAAGTCATCAACCAATTTCACTCTTTGTTCCAATTCTTCATGCCTTATCTTAATCTCATCAAACAGTTTTAACTTTTCCTCTAACTCTTTATTCTTCTCTTTAAGTTTGCACGATTCCTTCATTTGCCAATTACGTACTTCTTCCACAAAATATAACCTATCCTCTAGCTCTTCAATTGCCTCTTTATAAACACTAATTTCATTTAAAAGTTTGCATTTTTCTGCTCCTATTTCTTTTCGTAATTCTTTTTCTAAAAGATCCTTTTCGCATTTTAAACTTGTATTTTCTTTCTTCACCTTTATTAATTCTTCCTCTAAATTATTTGTCTTCTCTTGCTTTACTCTATCAGCTTTTCCCATTAGAAAAACAATTTCAACTTATCTTATATACTCGATTAACCTTCTTTGATTCCGCAATCTTTCAATACTTGATTCATCCACCTTCAAATTTCCTTCTCACAATGCAATCTCACTAATTTTTGTTATCTTCCTCTTCTAGAACACACACTTTTAATAGCTACGACTTTTTGACTTAGTGCAAATTTTAACCACTCACGTCCTTGTACTCAAATAGCATCTTTTCATAAAGAAATCTTTAAAAATTAAAACTTAAAAAAAAAACACTTCATCAACTCTAACATGTACAACCTCATAGATCACATATCACACCACATTTATAGCCTATAATTGATATCATACAACTCACAACAGAAAAACCCCTCAATCATAAGTGATGAAAGTTTCAATTCTCTTTTGTGAGATAACACCATACCCATGAGTCGTTTGTCCTTTAATGGCTATCCTCAAGGCTACTTGGCATTTGAGCAACATTTGGAAGTACAATGCATATCTGAAACCACTCCTCTTTCAAATCGACTTTTTCCTTAGGTGGCTACATACACAAAATAATGATTCTGCAACCCTTGGGCGACCATCCTCAAAATGCAAGTGATCAAACAAAATGAGCTCCAATGTTCTCCAATCGGCAAACACTACGTCTTTGATTTATACATCACATCTTCTTTTCCTTCAGCACCTTCCCTTGATAGTGACAATCAACAACTTCTAAACTTCTTGATGGCACCTCTATTCTCCTTTGGGTGGTGGAAGTCTTGCTTACATTTGCAATCTGCACCACAGAAGTTCTCCTACAACATTGACGGTATCTCCTTCTTTATCTTCCTTTAGCGGCTAGTGAATCAAACAAAGCCTTCGGGCTCAAAAACCTGCAATCTCCTCCTTTCTTCTAGTTGCTGACTCTTACATCGATCTTCTCTTACACAACAATGAGCTTTTGAATCCTCATAGTCGCAGAACACTCTTTAGATTCATCTGCCTCTCTCCAGGCTCTTCACGTCACCATTGGCTCTGATACCACTTTGATAAACTGGGAGAAGACACATACACATATACAGAACAGAGACAATAAGACACAAGAGAACTCAGTAAAACCTGAGCGCAGCTGCTGATCACAGGCTCCTCCATTAGATTTATAGCAAAATACATAATAAATGTTGAGTGCACTTTAGCATTGTGTTAGTTTTAGAATTTATGATGGTTAGATGAAATAGAACATGTTTTGAAGGTTCTAGATGGGAAGGGACAGTATTCAGCATGTGGTCGGTTGTGGACGATTCTAGACGGTTCTGGAGAGACTTCGGTTGGTCTGTGCCGATAGTCTTGCCTCATAATTAATTTACTTCCAACATAGCAATTAACTATCAGCAATTCATCGTCATGAAAAATTCACTGTTCACCACTAACAATTCACCGCTAGCAATTAACTGTTAGCAATTCATCGGTGTGACATATTCATCGCATATACAATTCATTGCTGTGGTATATTCATCACATATAAATTTTTCAATATTTAAGTGGTCAAAAACACCCAAAAAAGAAAAAATACAGAGATTTTGTTGAATGCATAAAAAAGATATATGTGATGAATATACCAAAGGGAAAAAATTGTTAGTGTTGAATTGTATAAGCGATGAATGTGTCACATTGATGAACTACTGACTATAAACTATTAATGATAAATTGCTGAACCCGTCTATAAAATACTCAAATTTATCAAATTTTAATCTACTTTGAATTACTTGTTCATGACTCTCCATCCCCTCTTCCAGGGCTCTAGACGCAACGCATGCTTGAATAAGATTCGCAAAAGTTTTACTTTCTACAGTCATGACCAGGTCGTGGGTTACACTGGTTACTTCTTTTACACCCATTCCCCCCCACCAAATTCAATGTTTGATCAACATGTTGAATCTACAGCAGAGGTTGAATAATGATGAGCCGTGTCAATTCTGCAAACCGGCAAAACATATGAACGCACCCCGATTCACTTACACTACCTACTTGGGGCGTTTTGCGAATCATGACAACTATGCGATACATTCCCTAAGTATAGATTACCTATTATCAAATTAAGAAAACTGGCTTCGTTTTCATTTTCCATATGTATGTATGCTTAACTTTCTTGTTCCATTTGTACCCCTCTTTATTCATATATGCCGTCACGGTGCTCGAAGGTCCAACCACGCAGATTCAATTCTACAAAATTTGTTTGAATTAATTTTCTAAACTACTATGATAAGTGGCTGAACAAATTTTGGTAGCCAGTATACGTAACAATTTGTTTTTGACGAGTTTCTTTAGAGACCACAACAACGAGCTTTTGAATCCTCATAGTCGCAGAACACTCTTTAGATTCATCTGCTCTCTCCAGGCTCTTCACGTCACCATTGGCTCTGATACCACTTTGATAAAATGGGAGAAGACACATACACATATACATAACAGAGACAATAAGACACAAGAGAACTCAGTAAAACCTGAGCGCAGCTGCTGATCACAGGCTCCTCCATTAGATTTATAGCAAAATACATAATAAATGCTGAGTGCACTGTAGCATTGTGTTAGTTTTAGAATTTATGATGGTTAGATGAAATAGAACATGTTTTGAAGGTTCTAGATGCAGGAAGGGACAGTATTCAGCATGTGGTCGGTTGTGGACAATTCTAGACGGTTCTGGAGAGACTTCGGTTGGTCTGTGCTGATAGTCTTGCCTCATAATTAATTTACTTCCAACATAGCAATTAACTATCAGCAATTCATCGTCGTGAAAAATTCACTGTTCACCACTAACAATTGACCGCTAGCAATTAACTGTTAGCAATTCATCGGTGTGACATATTCATCACGTATACAATTCATTGCTGTGGTATATTCATCACGTATACATTTTTCAATATTTAAGTGGTCAAAAACACCCAAAAAAGAAAAAATACAGAAATTTTGTTGAATGTATAGAAAAGGTATATGTGATGAATATACCAAAGGGAAAAAATTGTTAGTGTTGAATTGTATAAGCGATGAATGTGTCACATTGATGAACTACTGACGATAAATTATTAATGATAAATTGCTGAACCCGTCTATAAAATACTCAAATTTATCAAATTTTAATCTACTTTGAATTACTTGTTCATGACTCTCCATCCCCTCTTGCAGGGCTCTAGACGCAACGAATGGTTGAATAAGATTCGCAAAAGTTTTACTTTCTACAGTCACGACCAGGTCGTGGGTTACACTGGTTACTCCTTTTACACCCATTCCCCCCCACCAAATTCAATGTTTGATCAACATGTTGAATCTACAGCAGAGGTTGAATAATGATGAGCCGTGTCAATTCTGCAAACCGGCAAAACATATGAACGCACCCCGATTCACTTACACTACCTACTTGGGGCGTTTTGCAAATCATGACAACTATGCGATACTTCCCCGAAGTATAGATTACCTATTATCAAATTAAGAAAACTGGCTTCGTTTTCATTTTCCACATGTATGTATGCTTAACTTTCGTGTTCCATTTGTACCCCTCTTTATTCATATATGCCGTCACGGTGCTCGAAGGTCCAACGACACAGATTCAATTCTACAAAATTTGTTTGAATTAATTTTCTAAATTACTATGATAAGTGGCTGAACAAATTTTGGTAGCCAGTATACGTAACAATTTGTTTTTGACGAGTTTCTTTAGGAGACTTCTTTTCGTAGAACAGAATAGTAACAAGAAAACCCATCACCGTCATCACTAGATAAGGGAGAGTGGGAAGAACCCATTTCCAAGGAGCTAGAGAGACACAAAACACAAGAGGAGAGTTGAATCAAAGGAAAAAGTCATCAAGGAGAAATTGGGTAAGCCACAAGAGGCTCCCCACAACAACTCTAAGAAGCAATGGGGGATTATTAATATTTGGTGGAATGGGAGGAACAGGAACCAACTTCTTCATAGCCACGGGAGGAATAGGAACCTCAAAATCAATGTCAACCTCAAAATTCAAAACTATGAGAAGATCAAGATTAACATTCTTCCACTAGGTGGAGCAATGAGAAACCTTCAAGCAGGGGTAGATTGAGGCCAATTGACTAGTTGAAAAGTATCACTGACATCATAATTTATTACGGTCTTCATATTCCTAATATTAACACCATGAATAATCACCAACTTAGAAAACCACCTCCATTGGGAGAGGAGAAGATAAGTCCAATTCCACCAAAATTCGAGCATAGGTAGTATGAGAAAACATGGTAGTAGAGTTATCCATCATAATTAAACACCTCAAATAATTACCAATGGCCATGTAATAAGAATTATACCAAAAATAAAGTGAGAGATTCAAGAGGAAAATCCAAACTAGAAGCTAGTTGAAAGACTTAGTGAGAGGATTAAAAGAGTTCACCCAACTCTTGAGAAGCAGGGCTTGTTGTCTCCAAAACTAGAAATGAGAGCAAAAAATTGTGTCTCGATCAAAAATAGAATTGAAAGAAACCATGAATAAACCCTTTACACAAAGGTTAAATCTCCATCTTACCATCCATAATGGATCATGAATTCTTGGAGATTCAATTTGTTTAAATCATAAAGATGGAGCCACAATATATCAAACCTATGTATCAGCCCTTTTGAGAAAAAAAACCTCATTACTTTAAACTTCTTTCCCCATAACCAAAATAGGGTTTTGGAGCAAGCAACATTGTAGATTTCCCAAAATCATGAGGAGGACGCGAAGCCTCAAAACCATGCAGCAAAGAAGAAATCCCATAGAAAATCTAGGAAAAATATTTTTCAAGCATAAAAAAGCCCACCAAAACCTTGCCACATAGGGGACACATGGGTCTAGAGGGGCAGAAGATCTGAAACCCCACTTAGGAGGGCCAACATCACCAAGAATAATCTTACTTATAGAACACACACCCGTAGACACCAAGTCTCCAAATAATGATGCACACTCCAGAGAAATCCCAACATCGCAAGAAGGAACCCCATCACTCGCAAATGTAGGAAGAATACTTAGATCAACCACTAGATTAACTGCCTTAGAGCTCAAATTGTAAGAAAGTGACAAAAATGGATTTGAAATTAGAATAATGTAAGTGGAGTGTGAGGTCATCGTTTATTTGGTTGTATTTCTTATTCAATAATTATTTATTGAATGAGCATGAGTATTAATAAAAAAACATGTTAGATTTATCTTCATTAATATATTATCTTGAAAATACCAAATAAATGTCCAAAACTTTCATAAAATTGATTGCCTCACAAATTATAGCAACCTCCATTAAAGACATATCATCCACAAGCTAAAAGTGTGTAATTTTGAATGTAGAGTTTGAGTCTAAGACCAATGTTGGATACAACTAGTAATTATTTGGTGCTTTAGTAACCTACCTAAACCTTTTTCCATCAAGATGAATATATAAGGAGAAACAATATCTCTTTGATGAAGTCACCTAGACATAGAAAGAAAAGATGTAATAACATTAATGAGAGTAGAATAAAAATAATCTAAGCCACACAAGTCATGAATCAATCAATTCATTTATTGTGACTTAAACTTGTAGTGCTAATTTTTTTCTTGAGTCCCAACTCTTTTGTGTACTTATGCCCATTTTGACCCATTACTTATAATTGGTTTAAGAAATATTTATATGGGTTTCCATTTATCAAATTTTCTTAAGTGTTGTCCCTTGTTCTTGATGTGCCTATCATGTGTTGAAAGTTGGAAAGGTCTCAAAATTTCTAAGTGTGGAGTTTTTAATGTTCAAATTTATAAGGGACTATGTTTATGCCAAAGTTTTGGAGTTTCCTTTCCCGGTATGCCTTTCCTCCCAACTTTTTCATTTCATTTATTCCTATAAAGTATGGGACTTTTCCATCTAGGCATAAATTTCATCCATATCTCACCTTCATCCTTTTTCCTTTCTTATAATTTTTGAATTCTCCTTCCTAATATTCCTTTTTCTTGACCCCTTTTATTTTCCCTCTCCTTTTTCAAAGTATTGGTATTTTTCCTACCTTTATTCTTTCCCTTCAATTCTTAAATCCCTAAATTTTTGCACTAAGTTACCTTTGAAATTTGTAGTTTCAACCACCCCTTTACTTGAGTTCACATCTTCATTGTTATCTCTGATCCCTAACTTCCAACATTTTATTCTATATATTTTTTAAATTCAACGATGTTGGAATACTTCTAATGTGGTATATGGCATGTGGTATCCACAAAACCCAATTCTCGACACTTCCCACTACACTATCTTTTCATGATCATGGGTTCCAATTTACCAAAATTTGCATACCTTAAGGGATGAATTCCTTGGCACCTTTGATCCCTGAATCTTGATAACTTTCTTGATATGTCCTTTTAGAGTTGGACAAGTAGAGAAACCCTTTTTTATTTTATTTAAGCATGAAGCATAGCTTGTAAACTCTTTATCCCTACTCCTTGATAGTGGTGTGAGTTATGAGGTATCCATAATCCCCAATTATTGAAACTCTAAAACTATTATATTTTATTATTCACTCCCACCTACAGTCTATGCATAACGTAGGATGTCATTATTGATCTGATTTGATGTTGCAAATACTCTAGAATGGTTTTTCCCACCTAGAAAATAATTTTTCATTTCAAATGCATGAATTCACATGTACATTCAGTGATGGAATAACATCATTCCACTTTTAATGAGATGGTTGTGCTTATGATGTGAATGATTTTTACGTGAGCTCTAGTACCATTTTGGTAGATTTTATGGGATCACTATTTATTCAAACATAACATTAATGATATGTAAATATGAGTTGAATTCCTATGTGGATCTAGGGAATAAAATAATTAATGATATAAAATATGATTTTTCCATTTATTCAAGGGGTTGGTCACAAAACTATTTTTTTATTTGGGAAAGCTTACAACTAATTCTAGGGCATCAATTGTTGCCAGTCTAAGATGAAAATAAATAAATACAACTATGAAGAGTATGAAGGGTTTGTAAAAGTACATCTCCATTTAATGATATGTCTCCATGTAGAATTTTGTAATGATTCAAAAATATTTATAGTCACAACTATGAATTTTATCTCATCATATTTTTTGGTATGATTATAATAGGGGTTAGATGAAGGGTGACAACTTCTAATGCATTGAATACATTTATTCTAAAGTACTTCCTATGTTGCATATATATTATTATAGTTCTAAGGTGGATTAAGTATGTCCATTAAATATGATGTATTATTTAATTGTCA
>VDFB02155148.1:0-11647 GCA_007258455.2 Sequoia sempervirens | reverse complement strand
CAGATATAAAATTGTCATCACCCACCACCTTATTCTTTTCCCATCACTCCTTTACACTTCTAGCAGTGGTAGTAATTTAAAGCTATGGCAGTAGCAATAGCAAATAGAATGTGTCTACCTTGCCCACGTCGCAATTATCTTTCCTATGTGATGTGACAGCCCTTGCAAATATTAAGTGGGACGATGCCTAGAAATATGAATTCCTATGACTTCCTCATAAGGATTATGGCATGTTGACCAAGACAATTGCCTTTCTAGATAATAATTGGATTTAATAAATTGACCCAAGTGATATAGCACTCTAGGGCAGAATTAATATTTTACTATCACCTTCAAATTGTCAACCTCATAGGCAGTGCTCCTCACACAACATCAAAAACTCAAAATTGATTGGAATTGTCTGTAGTACCTATCACAAGGATAAAAATCGAGCATATTAATTCTCAATTACCATTGACCCTTCATTTACTAATTTTTTCCAAACTAGTTGTGGCTAGAAATAAGTTCCATGGCTTATCCTCTTGGCTTGCACAGGTTTAACGATCACCCACAGCCTTTAATTAAGTCATTCGAATAACACCAACATCAAATTTGATATTTCCAATGAAATCTAAGTGGGATGGTATTGCCAAGACACTCTCAGTAATATTTAATCCTTCCCATAAAATGTCTCTATCCAGCTGGTTTTTTTTTTTTTATAAAAGGCATTAAAGCCTATATATATATATATATATAATAGAAAGAGAATTATAGATTACAAATATCAACCTTGTATGTCTGGAGCATTACAAAATGGCATTTTACTGCCAACCCTCCTTACAAATTTGCAGGTTTGATAACTACACAATACGCCCCTTTTGCAGATGTGCAAGTTAAAATCATAGATTTGAACATTACATGCTATCAGGTATCAGACAAAATTTGCATCAAAACTTTATACAATTCGAATGAAAAAACCCTAGTTCACCAACTTGCCGATAGATAACTTCATCAAAATTTGTATCAGACTAAAACCCTACTCCTCCATACGCTTAATGTCCATTGAATTTTCATCTTGTACTTCAAGACCTTCAAGCACCTACACCCCATGAACAAGTAAGCCATTATCTTCATTGGCCTCCCTTCCAGTTTGCATTCCACGACCAATTCGTGCACGAGCAGTGAAACCATAACCTGCAATATTTTTCTTCTCTGGAGCATTACGCACAAGTACCTCATTAGCACGATTCTCCACATGTACAGAGGAGTTCTCCCCTTGCTGCAAACCTATTGGCAAACCATTGAGGAGCGGATGATGAACATGGGCACGAAGAAAAAGGATGGCATAAAAATTTTCCTTAATGTCTACATCCATTGCCATGCAAATCCTCCTGCAATTCTCCCGCAAAGCCCTTAAAAGGATGTTATCATTCTTGTGCTAAACAACCAATTTAAAAGCATCATACACTTCTTCAAAGCCCTGGCGCTGCTTAATAAATTCCCTTGGAAAAATGCCTCATATGTACCCTTTCCCACAGAATATGTTATATTTTTGAGCAGCACATAAGACAGCATTGTTTTCCAGAAATTGTGGCTCACAAACTTGTCTGCAATATCCTCTAAATCTCCTAGAGATTGGACTATATCCAAAAAAATTGACCAAAAAATAGATAGCACCTGGGAGGGGAATAGAATCTGTCTTGCCCTCAGACTTGTGACTTCTATTCCAAACACCGTGTGTACACAATCTTCTACTCTCAGACATTCGACTTGAAGATAACCTTCAAACGGTCATGTGAAAGGTATTCCTCAAACGGTTCCCATGGTTGCACAGTCATATTAATGCGGAGATTCCATGGTCAAAATGTCATCTTGCAAATTGCAAACCACACCACTTAAATAAGCATCACCCTCTGTGAATGCCACAACACACTGTAGGAAGCTATGTGTCACTATGGCTTCAACCTACTCTAAGCAATGTGATTACCTTTACTACAAAAGACTGCCACCGCAATTTTATCTTATTGAAAGGCAAGTGCTCTAGAAATGGAAAAAGATCCATTTATTAACACGAATGACATCATGCAATATGATGTAAATCTTGTGAAAATGTGCCAATTAATTCATCACTATCCTAAAATGTGCGAAAACATGTGAAGCAGCCACCCATACACTGGTTTAATGAATTGCTTTTGAATTCATGATTCCTTCTTGTACCTACAAAACAGAGAAAACGTTAGAAAAAAACCATGTTTTGCTGGCACATGCAGAATTTTGGATACTTGGCAGTTGATGGCATAAGAAAATCCACTTCACAACTGAGGAAATACATCCCCTTCTTGGAATACAGCATATGGCTTGTCAATAAATCATTCCCCTACGATCCTTGCCAATTGGATGTGATTCCACACCACCTCATAATCGAAGCTGACTGGACATTGCATATTGACTTGGAATTGGCTCGTTATCAAAATAACAACATAACCTACTATTTATATCCAATTGATCATTAAAATCTTTTTTATTTCAATCAAGGAAGACTTTGTTTTGCTCTAACTCTATCTTCTAGCCACGAGTGCATTTTGATGGCCTCAACATCTTCTATAATCTTTAATTCTTCTTGCTCACAGCCCAAATTTGCAAGTGCATCTACCAATTTGTTTCCCTCACGGTATATGTGAGAGATTTGGACATCTTCAAAAGATGACAGTAATAACCAAACTTTCCTGAGAATGTAACCTAATTTCCAATTACATATCCTCTTTTCTTTACAAGCATTTACAATTAATAGTGAGTCTCCTTCTACGTGAAGCTTATTGATGTTTAGAGCTTTTGCCATTTTTTAGCCATGTAATAGCGCTTGAACCTCTGCCATGTTGTTTATTCCAACAGGTAATTGAATTGCTTAAGCTACAACTAATGAACCTTTCCAATCACGGATACAAAAACCTGCACCTGATACATCGGGGTTTCCTCTTGAAGGTCCGTCAAAATTAAGCTTGTAGAAGTCTAAAGGAGGAGGCATCCATTTTACTGTGCTTCTATCCATCTTGGAGCTATTTGGTACAAAGAGAGAGCCTGCAAATGGAAATGAAATGTACTTCCAATGGTGCAAAACAAAATCATCCCCCAACTAGTGAACAAGGAGGAAACTGTTTTGTAATTACGGACATAAGCTTTTGATACCTCTAAAATTACGTGTTCAATCTTCTCTTTGAGTTGTTGAATTGATGCAAATTGATTTCTAAATATGTGTCTATTTCTTTCCCATCAAAGCGACCAAATTACTAATGTTGGAGTCACTGTCCAAATACATGCAAAAAGAGACACTTATACAAAATTGGCCAACTCATGAACAAATCCCATAACGACTTAGGCAATGGAAAAGATATATTCAATTTCCCCATTATGAAAGCCCATATTTCCTGTGCCACTGAACAATTAACGAACAAATGATCCACTGACTCATATTCCCCTTTACACAACACACATCTAAAAGCTTCAACTATACCCAATTTAGCCAACCTATCACTTGTCAGAATTTGATTTCTTAGCGCCAACCAAGCAAAGCTTCCAGCTTTTAGCAATATCATTGGACTCCAACAAAACAAAAAAGCTCTTTGAGATTGGGCCTGTGATACTTGGTAAATAATTGACTTATAACCCTGCCTAACAATATATTCCCCATTCTTAGAAGGTGCCCAAATTAACTTATTCGGCTTGTTGGAGATAAAAATAGTTTTGTTACTTAAAATGTTTGCCAAAATAACCTTTTGATTAGAAGATATTGGAGCGTGTGAAAAATCCTTCCATTTAACCATACCTATCACTGGATCCAAAGAGAGAACATAGTCCTTTAAAAGTGAACCCCAACTTGCTGATAAACTATGCTCTACTGTCTGCAATTACTGAATGGAATATAGAGGGAAACTGTTCCATGAATCTTTCCAAAACAAAGCCTGTGCACCATTGTTTACTTCCCATGACAAATATGGAGTAACCACATCCCTACAAGCCAAAATGAAATTCCACATAACTGACCCACTTGTAGTATTAGCTATTGTGAAGATTCTAGATGAGCTCTCATTATCCAAATACTTGCTCTGCATCAATTTACACCATTTCAAATCTGGTTTGGCATACATTTTCCATGCCAGTTTTTCCCCTAAAGCCATGTTCCTTGCCGTCAAGTTGAATTTTTCGAATTAGCAGCCTTACACAATCCACAATATGATATTGAATTTTTTTAAGTGGCTGCCTTACAAGATATAAGTGATGCAACTTTGGGTTTGACATTTCCCGTGCTACTTGTAAGATCAAACCAATAGTTTTCAAAGATGCTTAATTCCAAAACTTAAGCAACAATGCAAAATACTAGAATCCCCATCAAGGCAACCAAAGGTAACTCTTTCATGGGATCAAACCTATTGTCTAGTACTTCATGCATAAACCTGTTCAAAATACAATTAGTGGTCTCATGAAAAATTGTTTCCATCCTCTTTCCTAACAAAGAGTACAATGAAATAACCTCAAGAATGTGTGTTTCCAATAATATTATCAAACCCACAGTTATCTATGGGTTAGAAATTTGAGGACCAAACTTAAGGCTAATAGATTGGGCACTTGTTGAGAGGATTTAGACTATTATGCTTCAATATATTATTTGTTACAGACAGACAATTATGTATTGCATTATTTAGGCTAGGTTTGGTTCCCACACCCTTCCCTTGGAGAATGTCTTTGAGCTTGCTTTCTTTTTCACAGACTCTAATCATTTTGCTGTGAGAGGTACACTTACTTGGCATTTTATTCTTCAAAGGGTGTAGCCTTCCATGATCCCTTCAACTTTGGCAATGTTGGTAAAAAGAAGCTAGACTCTTTCCCCTATAGCCAGTTTGCATGTCTATTGATTGGCTTCATTCATATACTCAATGGACACCTCCCCTAGCCTTCCTTCCCCTAAGGATGTGATTAATAGAGTTGGCAAGGGTATTTACTAATTATATATTTCGGTCACTTTGACCTCCTACCCATAGCCTCTTGGTCTCAAGATGATTTTTTACATTAGCACCATTGATCATGAGAATTTGAGGATTTCTCTCAGCTAGTTTTCTCCCACCACCTATGAGTTGAGTTAGATGACCATATTCCTCATGGGGATAGGATATATTTCTTTTGATATCTCCATTAGGAGGAGAATGAGGAACATTTTCTTTTTCAATGTCTTGCTACTTTTTATGAGATCTGAAAGAGGTACTATTATTTATCAGAGACTCAAAAGGTTCTTTATCTATGTATGCTTGTTATTGTGACAAAAATGTTTGGCCTTTTTCCTTCGAGAGGCTCTTACTCTTAGGCATTGGATATTATATGGAATCTCTGAGGATACTAGATCAATAACCTATTCATCAACCTATCTTGGGCATTGGAGGTATTAATGTATCCCCTTGATTTAACCAGTCAACACACATATGAAGATAGATTGGAGATACAATGTCTACCTCTGCATCCCGCTAGAAGGATACAACAATAGTCCCAATCACATAGCCAACATCATGGATCCCTTCCTGTCCGGCTTCATGGACTGTCTAGTTCCCTTTGTTCTCAATGTAGGATAGCACAAGCATGTATCACCATTTTTTTATCCACCTCTACCAATTCATCAATCACAAATGTCAAGAGAGGCCCTAGGGGTGGTGTCAAGTTTCCTTAAGAATTTCTAGCCAAAACCTCTTAGTTTTGGACATTTTCCTTAAGATATTATGAAGTCTTGTATTGGCCCTATGACATTCATGAATAACAATTTTGGTAGCTCTTCTTCTCCAAATTTTTACACAAACATGTGCCTATGCTAGTTTCTTACCACACTCTTTGTTTTTGGTCTTTGTCAACTTTTAGCTCATTTACCTTGGTTGGTGTGCACTAGAGTTGAAAATTTATAATAGAAAGGAAAGGAAAGGTCCTTTTATAGTTCGTGATGCCAGGCGATCTGTTTTTGAGTCTACAAATGGCTTAAAGTATATGGGACTACCTCGTACTCCCAATATGCGTGAGGCACCTAACTCATGCTCCACAATACAAGGCGTACATACCCTACCCCCCGCAGGATTTGAACTTGCGACCTCTCTTTCAAGAGTACAAGTTCTCCACCACTAGGCCAACTCAGGTGTACTCTATGGCTAAGGTTTACCCACCTTTTGTTCAACCCCTCTTTTTGTCAAGTCAATTGTTAAATGTTTTAGCTTTAGTCAGTCACTTTTTCAGCTTCGAGGGATAGTACCTACTTTAGTATTTTATTGTACTTTGTAGCTACTTGAGTCCCGCTGACAATCTTCGTCACTCATGGGCATTAAGATAATTTTCTCATTCTTTCTTCTGTATTTCTAGCTACCAACATGGCAATGATTTTCCCCTTCACCTTCCACTTTTATATATCCACTTGAAACATTAAGAAATGGTCACACTTGTTGCAGAGTAGAGTCCAAGTTCTAATGCTACCACTTGGCACCAAGAGATCCCAATATTAATTAGTTGTAACTGCAGTTCAACTTTAAGTGAATAGACTGTCAATCAATAAATATTAAAATAAAGGAGTGTGCATGCAAGGTTTGCAGGGTTAGTATTGTTCACTGATTTGTACTCTTTGTACCAGCTGGGGTTTAAGGTTTTACATCAATAAGAGGCCCCAAATTCCTTTAGTAATGATTTGGTTTCTGGTATTTGATTCCTTTACAATAATAGTACTATTGTTTTTGTTCTTTTGCTGCATTTATAGCTTTTTCCAAAATATTAAAATAATCAAGTAAATTGTTAAATGAGCACTTCCTCTTTCATTTGCAATAAGTTAATCCTTGACTTCCTAGAATTAACATTGGCTTCTGGAATTACTGATGACATTGATCAGCTAATCTTTACATCAAGCTAGAAACTTTAGTCGTTATACTCTTTTGTCAACTAACAGAATGCAATCAGTGTTAAATTTCCCCTGAGCCAACTGCAAGCACCATGCTAAAGGTAAGAGAATGGAGTCAGGACTTTCTCCCACCTATTTCATCATATGGTGCTGTCCAGCTCAAAAGAAAGAATCTTGCAGATGGCTAAAAATCACATAATTGTTATTCAAGTAGTAAATTGCCAGTTAAATATCTCCTATGTAGGAAACATACATTGAAAACCTCTAAACAAAAGCAAAGCATACATTCCTTTTGAGTTCAACAGAAGTTGCAAATAGAAACACCTTCAACAATGAAATGCTTTGGTTAGCAATTAAGTTACCAACTTCTCACCATAAGGGTAGCTAAAGAATTTTGTATTTACCCTATATCCATGCACATAGGACTACTAGAGCTAAAAAGTGTCTGATATCATAATGAGTTGTGGTCATACCTTGTATATTTGCAATCAGGGCTCACGCTTGCAATGAAGTGTTGAGTTACATACTGATAGAGTTTCCATGCATCACCCCCTCCCACTTGAGATTCTGTAGCTGACTGCATAGGTGTTATGGGAGGATGGTCACCAGCATCACTTCCTGTTCTTGGAGGATTATATCCCTTAACAAGTAAGGACTTTACATAATCACCCCAGTTTGGATTCTTGCATTGGACAGAAAGGGTGCCTTCAAAATCAAATGTTGCTGGGTAGGCTGTGCTCTCTGTTCGAGGGTAACTGAAAGCCAATCAATTCAGTATGTTAAAACTGATTGCCAAAACTAAAAAATTTGGTTAAGCCTAAATAACATGTTTTGTGACCATTCATCAAATTGAAGATAACAGCCCACATTTTTGAGCCAAACAAATGTGGGAGAAGAAAAACTCTTGACATAATTATTTATTATTATTTCTACTACACAATATTGAAAAACAGAAGCAAATAAGAAACACAATAGAGGATTGGATACAGGAAGAAAGATCCAATAAGATGGGCCAATCATACACACGCAAATCACAATTAATAACCATCAGTCAAAATAACAAAAGTGTGCATATCCTTATCCAAGTAGCAAACATTAAATTCACTCATGAAGACAGAGAAGAACCAAATACGAAGCAGAATTGTACACCTCCAACGGTTACTTGGCACCTCCAACATCAAATCCTTCCAAGGCAACAGCTCTATAATCACTTTGATTGTACAAAAGTATTATTCAAATATTGTCCTACTTGCTGGACTGTTCATTTTTTATTTTTTCTATGAAAGATTCTACTGACCACGGGTGTATATTTTCTTTAAAATTGTCACATTCTTCATTGTTTGATGCAAGTATTTTTCATTTCTGGAGACATTGTCCATTTACATAGAAAGCTCGATTTATTTTGTTTTAGTAAATATTATGGGAGATAGCAGTTAGAGATATTTACAACTCTTTGTGGGTGAATAATCCCTCACAAAAGCAAATGTAGGTAGCATTTGGATACCATGTAATCAAGAGAAAAAAATGTATATAATAAGTTTAAATGTTGGACAACAACCTGATTATAAGAACTTAATTATGCTAATGATAGCTTAAAAGTGGCGGCAAAAAGGTTTTTCAGATAAAGTTGCTCTTGGCGTTAGCCTAATCTGAAATTGGATCAGTAAAGTTAGTCAAGCTGGCCAACTTAGTCACTTATTCATTCTCGTTGAAGATAACCCAATGCTAAACAACTTTGAAGACTCATTCTTGAAAAAAAAACACATAAACTGAGTTTCAAAAGCTAACTGTCAAAGAAAACAGAGGAAGAGGAATTAAAGGAACTCACTTCTCAGAGTGACAGCTAAAAAGGCAACAATGCTTGAGGAATTAAAGGTACTGACTGATCACTAGTTTGACTGTGTCAAAACTGGACATGCAAAGAAGGTTCAAATGCAGTTGAACACATTGAGGAGATGAAAAAGCAAGAACCTAAAAGGCATGATGGCTTTGAAATGTTGTCAATAGGATTCATTTTTAGTTATTACAATGATAGGGCTTTCTTTTCAACTCTTCTCCTAACTCATTCTTGTTAGAAACCTCCAAGAGAGGTGATTGTCCTTAGTGTTATCATAAAAGGCTTTCATTTTCTTTTGCATATTGGAAATAGTTTACAAATATAGCTCAAAGAAGCATCAAAAGATAACAAAGATAGCACAAACATCTGGCATCAAACACAAGATTAAAAACCCAAACCCCTTAAGCAGCCAACCATCAAGAACCAGCAACAAAACTAATATTTAACATCACAGCATACTTCTGTCCCAGGAACAAAAAGCAAGAGCTTACCTCAATCTTCCACCAAGCTTGCCATTCAGACAACATATCATGATAGAAGCACCTGGAAAACTGCACCACTTAGCAGAACAACCCCTTGTAACTTAGCAAGGAGAGAACTTTTGCCACTAAGAGACCACCATAAAGACCTAAAACCACTAACCTTGTTACTAGAGAAAACCTCATGTCCTCTAGTAAAACCTTTTACATACATCTAAGCCTTCCAAATAGAACAAAAGATACTGAAACCAGCAGGTTTGAAATCAAAGTTATCAAAGAGAATATCCCAAAAATGCAAACCATTCCAACTAGGATTCCCTTTTGGAAAACCACTAGACAGATTAAGTCTAACAAGCTGCTTCCAAGGCTCATTACCATTTATAGCTTTTATAATCCATTTGACAGCCAAAGACATACTGTTGATGTGTTTTTTGTGAACCGCACCAACACAGAATAAAGTTCACCAACGGCTACCCTATTCTCTCTTGATCAAAGTATCCAGCACGCTAAGATTGCGAGAAAGTTCGTGCGTTCAACTCCAAGGTTCCTTCAGTGCAATAGAATACCCTCAGTTGGCTCGATGTGTTTTGCTGGTATTTCAAGGGGACTTACACAATTGTTCGGCAGCTGATAGCAGACACAGATTAAGGGCTTCACGTGGTTCGAATGATTTGGCGGTAATGCAAATTCCTAATACTAACCAGAAATGAGCTGAATTTAAATGAGTTGTAGGGATAAGAAGGTTCTAATCTACTCTAAGGCGTGGACATGGCGATCAATTCTCGCAGACTTCAACCGAGCTTGTTTTGCCTCGCCTCGCAGCCTTCCACAAAACCGGTGCAATCTTCAGAGGAGTAATCAAAGGTATTCAAATCACGATCTAGCATGAAGACACCATCACAACATGCATACCAACATATAAACCATAATCGAAGTTAAGTTTTACAATGTTCCAGCTTGACCACGCATAAGTTGAACCCACCACAGCATGAGCCCGCTTAGTGGTATGGATAAGCAAAGTTTCCTGTTCCTAATCGAAAGCACCACATTCCACAATTACTAAGTACTTGCATGAAATGAAATCTATTTTACTTTAAGCTACTTCAAGATTCTACATGAATTGGAAGGATGAAGAAGCCTCGCTAGCTACTCATAACAAAGAAGAGATCACCATCAATGAAACTCTTTTATTATGAAAGTGTTCACAACAACTTCTTACAAAGTATTCAAAGGGAAGACTTTCCTTCCTTTTCAGTCTAAGCTAAACTATCAAACTATGCTACCTTCTATTCTATCAATCTCTCTCTATTCTTTCTCTGCTATTCTAACTTCTAATGAGGTACAAATGAGGGGGAATGCCCCTTTATATAGCTGGCCAAGTCCAGTGGACGACTCAGATTACAATCAGATGGATGGCCCAAATTGTGCCACCTTAGCCCTAACCCTAAAAAGAGGAGCGGAGTAATAAATGAACAATTAATGTCCACCATCCTCTAGAAGATTCTCGTTAGGAAACATGTTCACATTGTTCTTGTTCCTCTTCTTGACTGCAAACTGGATAAGTCTGGTCGCCACTGCTTCAACTCCTTGAATGGATATGGCGAGCACGTTCTCGATCTAACTTCAAGCGTGCAACATCATTCTTTTGCTTGATGATGATTTTCTTCTTTGATGTTGTTCTTCAACTTTGAAGTACTTGATGGTGACCATTAACGCTTGGGTTTCCATCTTTCCCTCCATCCTGAGCTTTGAAAACATTTCTTCTTTGCCACTTGAGTTGGGCACATACTAGGTCTCAACACTTAGCCATTTCTTCCAAGTACTCGCTTCATCTCCCCAAGTCATCATGCCTTGGCCTCGGTGTTCACCCTGCAAAACAAGCAAGGAGAAGAGCATCAAAACACTTCATAATATAAATTCACTTCACTCACCTGATTTTCATGCTTTGACTCCCAAGGTCTGAGTGATATTTGGATCTGATGGGGTTTATCACTTTTTCTCTAGCAAACTTCATCCATAAATTCTTCATGCCTTAGCCAAATTTCCAACGCATCTTGTACTCTGCTTCCTGTGTACCTTGAAGTTGTGCCTTAGAAACTTTATCCAACTTGACGGCGCATTAAGAGGGTGTTGTTTGATTCCTCTCTGTCTTAGAAAATTTTCCAACCAGCATGATATCCCCCTTTTTGCCTTAGCCAAATTTCCAACCCATCTGCCTTAAAAATAATTCATTTCCTCTAGAATATTTCATCAAGCAAGCGTATGAGTAAAATCTCCATCTTAAAGTCTCCTACAGGGCGTGAAGAATTTCAAAATCATATCCTTGTTGAAGATATCCAGTACCCAGAAGGAAATTCTTCCCAGAAGACATCAAATTCATGTGTCTACGAACGAAGGGGTTCATTTAATTTTTTTGAATTTTATACCTTAGAAAAATAT